>JAOWBB010007141.1:0-27001 GCA_028565995.1 Ricinus marginatus
GCCGAGGCTGCGGCAATCCTCCTCGCCCCGCACTTTGACGAAAAGGCCGATCCTTTTCCCGGTTGTAAATTAATCGCTTAAAAGTTTCCTCAGAGTCTAATTCTAACGTAATTAAAATCAACTTGCAAAGGAAATTACTTGTTCGGTTATGGAAACCTGCGGTTTTCGACTTCTTGCCGGGAGCGTCGTTTTCCCCCCGAAACCCGACCGGGAGGGCGGAATCCTCGGCGTCGACGATCGGGACGCTGCCCCGGAGAGCGGAAAGCTCTCCATCCGCGGGATCGGCGACGGGCGGCTTCCGACGTTGTGGAAACCGCATTCCGGCGTGCCTTACCTGAAACGAAAGGATAAATAACAACTTCGGTTTTGCGCGGCGCAAGAAAAGGGTGACCTGTTGCCCGGGACTCGTCGGGACGGCAATCGGCCCGTTGTTTCGCTCCCGATTGCGCCTCCTCCGCTCGTTCGGCATCGAGGCGGCCGTTCGGGAAGGGAAAAAAGGCAAAAGTACCAAGAGGCTCAAGGGAAAGGTATAATTAAACACTCATAAAGTGAAAAAGAGGCGGAGAAGTCTCGCACAAAAAACCGAAGATAAATTGCTTCGTGCCAGAATAAATTGCACGTAACGAAAATGTGGAACGGAAAGGAATTTCCCGGCGCCCAATCGGGAAGTCACCGAAAAACAGGGAATTAATTAAATTCGGTCGCCCTCCGGAGAGCCGGGAACGCGAAGGGAAGAAGAAGACCGCCGGGAACGGCGGTTTCGGAAAAAACTTTGATGAAAAGGATCATCCCGAAGACTTTTCCCCCAGGGCAGACGAAGGGAGAAGCCGGTAAAGAGGAATGCAATTAATTCGATAACGAGATCGGCACGAAAACCGCAACAAAGGAGAGAAAAGTTGGGATGCGTTCCGGGCGGAATATTTTGAAAGGTTCCCCGAAGGAACGACGCCGGAGGAGCAGGGGGCAGGCGGAGGCAACGAAGAAAGGGCGGAAAATTTGAAGGTTCGGACGTGGGCGGACCCGGAAGCCGCTCCCGGGGGATTTGCTTCCCGCGGCAAACCGCGGCGCAAATCCCTCCGTTCGACCCATCGGGAAAAGTCGATAAATATCGGTGCGGAAACCGAGGCTGCGGCAGAATGCGACGCGCGGCGAGCTTAAGCGACGCGCAGAAGGGGACGAAACGGGGAAACGAGTCGCCGATCGGCGAACCGAAGATGATTTGTGGCGACAGTTAAAAATCGCGCGCTGCGGAGGCCGCGGACGAGCGGAAGCGGTGCGGACGCGGGTCACGTGACCGCCGGGAACCCCCCGGACGATCCTCCCGAAAATGGCCGAGCGTTCGCGACGGGGAACGAAAATCACGGCTCGGGCGTAAAAATTCGAGTGTCCGGAATTTCATCCCTCGGGAGCGAAAGGCGATTGCGCTCATCCCCCTTATCCAGGCTAATAAAAGGAGATAAGATTGTTTCCCGCTCCCCGCCGTCGCGGCACGCACGCAATATTTTTCTTACGATCCATCGATTCCCCTATTCGACGATCACGGGAGAAATTGCCTTTCGCGCGACCTTTTCCGTCGCTCCCTTCCGTTCCCGCTTCCGGGACCCGACGCCGGCCCCGTTCACGTTCCGTTCGCCCGTTCCTCGCTCAGCCGCGAGGCGATGCAGGCGCACATCGCGATCCTCGATCGGCGCAGTTAACGGTGGGCTGCCGGAAGTCTCTCTCGACGGGGCGGAATTCGTCCCCGGCTCCCGGTTCGGACGGGAATTTACCGAAAACGAACGAAAAAAGGAATTTTCCAGGGGAATTTGGAAACCGGAAAGATCGCTGCGCCCGATCCCGATTCGGGGGCGATTGCCCTCGTGCCGAGTCCGACGCATCACGACGATGGGGTTAGGCCGGCGAACGGCGCAGTCCCCGAAATTTTCCCCAAACCGCGTCTCCGGTTGAAACCTCGCGAATTTCCGTCGTGAATTTTCACCGAATTTTCCAACCTTCCACGAGGAGCGACTTGACGGACCGCGCCGCGCGGACGGAGGACCTTCCGACGCAACCGACGTTCTGCAGCTCTGTTTCAGAATCGATTCCGCGGGTTCATCGCCGACCGGCGACCGATAAAAGGAGAGCATTTTCGGCCGGATTAATTTCAAAGGAAGTCGGTCTCCGGAGAATCCGGAGCGGCTCGCGATCGCAGCAATCCGGGAAAACTCGAAAAACTGCGACAACAATTCTCAAAAACTATTAATTTTACCGGAAAAAATCACGTCCCGGAGAAGTTGCGTCCGAAAAATTTTTCGAACCTCTCCCCGAAGAAGGAAAACGACTCGGGAAATTTTCGGGGCGTCGGCCTTTCCCTTTCCCAGCCGGCCGGCGCATTTCCCGGGGGACCGAAACCGCCGATCCCGCGGGAAAGGACGGAAACGCTTTTGGGGGAGTTCCCGATCGACAGGCACCCGGCGAACCTTTCGGGCATTCAGGTTTCGCCACGGGCGGTCGGCGGAAAGGCTCCGAGTAGTGCCACTCTCCTACCCTCCGAAGCTGATTTCGGCGATCGAAACGGGCAGTCCCCCTGCGAGAGACGGACCCGATTGGGGCGGAGTCGGGATTTGGCAAACGAAGGAGCTCCGACAGGAATTGTTACGGCGGGCCAATTATTCGATTGGTCCGCTGCCACCGTCCGGGGGCCTTCCTCGGACCCGCAACCTTCCGAGCCGGAAACGCCGGCAGGAACGGCCCGCGCCCATTTCGCGTCCCGATGCGCAGCGGAACCTGACAAACTTCAAGGGACCCGAAAATCTCCGCCAAAATCCACGGAAGAAGGACTATTCAATATGGCGGATCACAATGACTCGTCGAAAACTCCTAATTTATTGGCTTCAGCCATTGAAAGCAAATGCAGCATTGCGTTTTTCTGGTTGGTGTTCGGCCAGAACCGTGAGCATGATCCGTGCCATTCTTGCGCATCATTCCCATGATAATATATTAATATTGAGTTCCACACGAGGCATTAATCATTCCATCTACTTCTCGCGTCCGCAGCCTAACCCACATTTTTAACTGCATTTTTATTTATTTAACTTTAAGCCCTTGTAAATTCTAAACAATCATCCGACATTAATCAATAACTTTTATTCGATTCCCATTAAGACATCAAAAAAAAAAAAAAAAAAAAAATTTTTCGAGATATTAAACCAATAAATCCGGTTTATTGTTTTCCATTTTTAAGATGGGACGCCACCATTATGTTGTGCGGCATAATGGACAATTGTGCGTGTGGCTCCATATTTTAACGCGGTGACGTGCTGGAGTTTCGGAACGTGAAAACCCGTTCGAACGGGAAGTTCTTTCGGGTCTTCGAGGGCCCTTTGTAAGGCAAGTGCTTCGGGAACGGATGCAGTTTCCCAAAAGGACGGTCCGGATAATTAGACAGGTTAATATGTTTCATTTGGAAAACGATTCGAATTTTTCGCAGGTTCGAGAAGCGTTTAAATTTAGCCAAGAAATGTGGGAATGAATATTTACGTTGCGCAAACATACGAGACGTTCACATACAAAAATATGTATGCTTTTTAGAGGACCGATCAAAGCGCACGATTGCACGGCATTATATATTTAAAGGAGCATATATATGTGTGTGTGTGTGTGTGCGTGTGTGATCCTGACTGACAAGAATAGCAGTGAAAAACTTATGAAGTAATAAAGGCGACGGTTGTTCCGAGACACGTTGCGGGCCAAAGTTTTACAGTTTACACATCGTGAGCGCAGACGAAATCCAAAGATGGAATCTTGCGCGAAAGTTTTCCAAATACCTGCGGAATAACCAGATTTTTGATGCTGTACAAATTAAAAAAAAAAAAGAAATATTTTTTTTGCCCCGAAGTGATGTGTGATCTTCGATAACACCGGAAAGCCTTGCATCAGTTTACATTAGCATAAACTGGGAAAATCACGGGTCGATATCGTCGGAAAATGGGCCGAACGCCGAGCAATTTTCTTTCGCGATTCCTCCAAGATTGCCCCGCTTCAAATTTCGAAAGCGATGCGCGCAAAATGAGCCCGGGGGACGCTCATTCCTTTAAGCGATCCTGAAATTCGCAGATTTCGGGGCGAGATGAAACGCGCGACGGAGGTGCATCGACAGCTCTTTGCCCGCGCCGGAAGTTCGCCGAAAGCGCGACGTTCACGTTGAACACGCGCACCCGGCGTCCGTTTCCGTTCCTCCGGAGTCGGACCGAGCGACTTCGGCATCTCGCGATTTGCCGATCGTCCTTTCCCATCGTCTCCGGCACGGGACCTTCCATCAAATTGCGGCTATCAATCGGCTTCCGCCCACTTCACGGCGAGTCAAAAGATCAAAAAAGGTTTCGACTCAAAATGATGGAAAGCCTCCGAGAAATTTTCCTCCAGATTTTCAAAGAGGAGCTTTTAACCCGGGGCGGGGTCGGACGAGATGCTCTTCTGCAATATTAATGGACAACCGCGTGTTTTCCAGTTTATTTAACGACTCAGCATTGTTACGTGTTCTCCCGCTTTAATTAGAAACTTCCAGAAGAAACTTCTGCAGTCGCGGGGCTTCCGCCTTCCCCGCCGCTGCGGCAGCCCGAAAAAATCTCGGGCTCCGACGAAAAGTTTCGCAGCGGGACAAGTCCCGTCGCTCGCTTTCCTGCGCCGATTTTCCGAGTCTCTTCGGCGGGAAGAGACGCGAACGCCGTCCAAGTCCGAGGGGACGGGAAAGGGCGAACGGACCTCGCTCCAAAAAGCGATTGCGGTGTTCGCGCCTGGGCAATTCGACCGAAGCAGAAGACGCTTCGCCTTTCGACGCAACCTTTCGCACCCTGTCGGGCAACCTGACTTCCGCCTTTTCCTCCTGCGGACGCCGTCGACCGCGACGAAAACCTTTTTCCCTTCTCCGATCCATCGAATGCGTCATTTTCCGGATTTAGCTTTACATTTCTCTTTTTTTTCCTCTCCTGCGCTTTCGTCGACGACGGATATTATGAACCATAAAACGCAGACTTATCTCCCATCCTTTCGCGGGTTTTCTTCAAATGTAATGCACTTAAAAAAAAAAAAAAAAAGAGGCTGATTTATATTCTTATTTCTGATTATGGGACGGAATTTAAGTGTATTTGTGAAAAATGAGCTCGAGCAGACTTATATGTTAATGACACTTAGATATGGTGAGGTAAAATGATGCTCATTAAGAGAAAGAGATACTCGAAACCTGGATATTAAGTTAAGGACTGAATTATCCACGATTCTTGTGATCTCGCCTCTTTCGGTTACAAAACACGATCGAATTCTTTAATCTGGCAAAAGCATCGGCAATGTCTGTTTCAGTCCTTAAACGCACGAAAATGACGATTCACGCCTCGGCTTGCACAAGAGTCGTCGAACACGGTTTTGACAACATCGTAAAATGACTTTCGGGCGGAATCAAACGGCAAACACTCCACGAGAAACCACGCGAGGACTCTCGCATCCGCGTGTGAAATGGATGACAAGTTTAATGGCGGAAACGCAAACGGAGCCCGAGATTCTGATTTTCCTCAGCGGCGGAAAGCGACTGCACCGATCGGCTTCCAAAGAGAACCTGCAATCGCACTTGACCTCCCTGGCATGCGGGGAAACCACCAACGGCTCCCGGGAGCGTCGGGCGAAGCGCAGAAATCGCCGCGGGGATCGAGGCCCGGCCGGAGAACGAGCGCGAACCGAATTTCCGAGCCGCCCCGGAAAGAGGAAGGAACAACGATCTGGATTTTTTAGATAATCGACGCGAACAATGCGATGCCAATGTGGAAAAAGAGGGAAGAAAAAAGCAATAAAATTTCATTTATCTACCGGCAAGAGGGAAAGCAAATAAAAATTGCTGTCGGTAAGTGCGAGAGGAGAAGCCATTTTTACTTTTCCCGGCAGAACCTCGCCCCGCGCTCGAGACCGGCTCGGTAACAGGCGACGATTAACGTGCTTGGGCCCCACTTCGTGGGGAACGAAGAGCCGGGGGACAATCCCGTCGGGAGACACGAGGCTTCGCCCGGCGCGAATGCTGCGACCGAACGACAGACGGTTGGCGCACCACGAATAAATCGGACGAGCAGTCGAACGTCGGGGCCCCGCGCTTCCGGGTTTTCCCGCGGGGCCCCGAATCGGATTTCCTTCCCGTCTCTTTTCCATCGCGACCGGACGCCCCCAACCTCAAATATCCCGTCCGAAATCGGTCGTTTCCGCCGCATTTCGCGCGTTTCCGCGAAACGCGAAAACAACCGAACGCGACTCCCTCCTTTTCGGCTTAAATCGCCCGGCGGCAAACTCGCCCTTCCCCTCGGTGCGTGCACGCCCGTGGCCGTTCACATTCACCCGCTCGCACGAGGATGCGATTCGACCCGCGTTTGGCTCGAAAATGCGGGCTGCGACGGCAACCAGACGACGAACCGTTCCATCCTCATTAGCGGCAAAAATTATTGCGCAAAGGCATCTCGCGAATTCACGTTCATCTCCATCTTTGTTTTGTAATTAGTATCAGGTCGGGCTACAATTTCTTGCTAATTTACTATCAAGCAGCATATTTCAACATTATTCGCGTTCTGAGAATGGCGCTGGTAAATTGGTTCCTTCGAAGCTGGGCATAGCAAAAAGCCGGCAGTTTATCATCGCCCGGCCGTAAATACTGCATTATATTGCGCCTCGCTGGCAATTACACCTCAACAATCGCAATAAATGTCATATTTTATGTTCTTTTTCATTGACTGACGCTAATTCGGGAGCAGATTCGCTGCTTCGATTTCCCCGGCACCGGGGAACCCGCGCGCCACATTCCGTCGCCTGCGGAGGAAGAAGATTCTCGCTCCCCTCGGGGCGAGGGGCATTTTTTAACCCCCCGCCGCGGTCCGGGGACCCCCCCGGACCGACGCGCGGGACGCGGAAAACCTCGGCGGAAGCTCCGGAATCCGGCCGCGACGAGGTGCGACGGGAAATTTTTCCCTCCGATTCCCAAAATTACAGCCTGCGTGCGGCGTTCCCCGCCGAGCGCGTTCGGTCCCGCGTCTACCTCCACGACGAGGGGCGGCAATTACGTCTCTTCGTTTCGTCGACGTCGCTCGCGTTCCGGGGACAATCGGAGTATCCGGCGGTGCCCAGAAAAATTATTTCGGTGCCCACCCACGAAGCCCTCGCACCGAGAGGAGCTGATAGAAAGGCTTTATTTAAATACACAATTACACTCATTTTTGATTGGCCTCGAGCACTTTCAATTTTGTTCTCCTTTTCCTTGACGTGATCGTCTCGTGACGCTCGCCGTCTACGCATTCGCGTGATCCGGCCATTACGGACGGTCCCGGTCAGCGCTCGAGGGCTGCTTAATCGAGGTGGAAATCGCTCGAGACGTCGCATCTGGGAGTAACTCGAGTCTCGGAAAAACCCGGGAGGCCCGTCGGAGTTCGAACGCGTCGACGCGTTCGCACGGTTTCACTGATCAGACGAAGAAATGCGATCCGGGGAAGGGCAGCGAACCTGGCAGGGGGCGAAATCGGAGGGCTGCCGTAAAATTTGCGCGGGTTCGCGGTTTTTGCGAAGACGGACGTCACCCCGGGGTGAAAAACGCAAATCCCTTCTTCCGCAAGCGCAGCCACCCGCCGCGTTTAAGCCCGGCCGACCGCGCGAGCTCCCCGGCTCCGGTGGTCGAGAGGGCGGCGGCGAGAAACAGCCCTCCGGCCAACCGGGCATTTCGACGCCGCGGCAAACCGAGAGGAAGTGACGTCGTCAGTCAGCGAGCACCGAAATTCACTTGCACGAGCGACGGACGCTTTAACGCAATCAAAAACTCCCTCGGAAAACGAATGCCGACGGGGAAATTTCAAATTCTTTAATCGAATTATGTCAAAGCTCATTCTCACGTCTTCCGAATTTTTCTTCGCCGGGGAAAACTGTCGCAATTCCAAGGACCGAAGGCAATTTAATCAAATTAACATATTAATGAGCAAATCAAATAACTTGATTATTTCCTTCCTGCAATACTGAGCGCGTTTCCAGTCGTAAATCTCGTTTTACCCGTCGTCATTCGTCAGCTAAAATCGATTATTTCTTCTGGAGCGCCGAACGTAAAAGTTGCACTTGCGGCCGAATCGCGCGCAAAACGCGGGTTTCCGAAGCCCCGCGGAACGTTTTGCATTTTTGAAACCGCAGGAGCAGGCGCGCATCCGCGAGCGTTTCCGCCGAGCCTCCAACTTCCGGCACCGAAAACCGGAAATCATCGCGGGCACGACTCGCGAACGCCGCGATTTTCGAAAATCTCATCCCCCCCCCCTTCGAAAACGAAAAATAATCGAAATGGCGCACGACGCTGGAGAACTTCGGTTTAAAATAATGCTCCGACCGGGGCCATTAAAGTTTTCATTAGATAATCTGAGGCTTGCAGGGTTATTTAAAATTTAAAATGCGTCGATGTAGTAAATATTGCCGGATAATTTAACGCGCGATGGCGAAATCTTCTCCCGTCCGTGGCACGAAACAAAAAAAGTTTTTTCGTTTCGGGTCTCGATAACGCCTCGTTCTTATCCGGTGCCACGAACACTTCAAATCTCGCTCCGTCGGGGGGAGCCTCGCTGTCGGCGGCGCGTTTTTCGGGTTCCAAGACCCGGGCTCAATCGGTCCATCCTCCCTTTCACTTTTCGACTCTTCGACAGACTCGCGGAGCAGCGACAGTTAACTCTTTCGAAGCGCTTCGAGGTGCCTCCGAGTTCCCGTCGGATGATCTCCGCTTCGCGTCGAACTTGGACGCATTCGCTCGGTAATCCCGGCGAGTCCGCGACCGAACCGAGCCCGACTTCGTCTGGTGACACCGAGAAACTTTACGGGAATCGCTTTGTTCTCGAGTTGCTTAATTGTCTAATTCCATTAGCGAGAAAATCCAGGAACGAGCGTCTCCGCGGCGTTTTCCGCGCTTCCCGCCCCCGTTCGCGCCGCCGAAAACCTGCAAAAGGCCTCGGAAACTTCCCCGCGAAATAATTTTCCCTTTATTCCCGGAGCCTTCAAAGGGAGGAGCATTTGAAATTTAAATTACGCGCGAATTCTTCAACGCTGCAGCGAAACAATGGAGGAAGCGGAAAAGAGTCGAAGAAGAGCACTCTTAATTAAAAATGCAGTCTCAAAATTATTTTCGAGAGTTCTCGACATTTAATTAACGTTAAGCAATTAAAATGAATAATTTCCCGGGCCCTTTACGGGATTCCCCAAGCTCCGTACCTGGCACTCCTCAAGCGGGGCTCGACCGAGCCCTCTGACGGTCCCCCACCGAAGGGGACGCCGCGACGGGACGCGCCCCGATCTGAACTTTTCACGCGGCAACGTAAAGATGCGAGGGATAAATGTGGACGGGCAAGCGCCAGGGCGAAGGGCGCCGACGACGCTTCGAGCAGCGCGAATAGTGGAAATGCGACGCCGAACGCCGAACTGTTCCGCGGGCATTCTGAATAATGACAAACGTCGACGCTTTAACTCCGATCGGAGATTGCGATTGCAGCGGATCCTCGTGCGGAGGGCTCGGTCCTTGCGTAAAAGCACCGCAGCATTATCGGGAGATCGGAGCTTTAAGCAAATTTCGGTTCCGTTCGAACAAGAAAAGGAAACGTTTTTATTAGCTTTAAGCGTTTGCGAATTTTCAGTTTCCGCTTCCGAAATCTGCATCGCGGATACGCCTGAAATTGCGAACGTATGCGTGCTGTTGGCTCAACACGATTTCGAAACTGAGATGATTCGAGCGGGGATCCTCGCAGCTGAAACAGCGGGGAAAAATATTCGAAATTCTCAAAAGGTAAATGTGCCGCCGACGAGGAATGGCGTCCGGGAAGCGCGATTGCTGATCGGCTTTCGGCCCGTTAACGCTTTTAAGCAACGAAAATTCTTCTTCTTGTTCAATATTCAGCGGAACGCAAAGGTTCGAACGGGCACCCTCCAGTAAGGTGCGCACATGCTTCGCTCTCTTTGTGCTGGAACGCGCGCCATTGCGGTTCAGGTGGGGCCCGACTGCAGGCGCGGCGGCATTTCGACTCCCCGGCAAACCGCAGCGGATGACACTTCGTCACGGCCTTTTTGGACCGGCGACGGGGGAAAACTCCGGTTGAGGAAGGCGCCGAGGCAGAAGGGTTTCGATTTCCGGTTCTGATCGTTTCGTTGCTTTCGGGAGAGAGTTTTCCGGCGGCGGGGGGCCTTCGGAGCTGTCGCAGATGGAAAATCCCGCCCTCCCCCTCGGGCGGGGTAGCAGCGGGGAAGGGAGAACTCCCGGTCAGGTGCGGGAGCGGGAGGGGCAGCATTCCTGTCGGGAATTTCTCGGGGAGGAAAAAAGTCATTTGGACAATTTAACGAAACGTTAGTCTTCAATTTCATCTGGGAAAAGATGGACTTTCCCGGGAGTCTTTTCAGCTCTCTCATTTATTTTCTCCGTTCCGGATCGGGGATTTCCCCGCGAACCTGAGGAGAGGTCGCCCAAAAGAGAAAGCGCTTTCTTAATCCGGGGGAATTTTTTCCCTTTTCCTTTTTTTTTTTTTTTTTTTTTTTTTTTTTTTTTTTTTTTTCAGTTGGCAGACTCACGATTCGGGCGTAACATAAAACTCCACTTTCGAGAAACCCATTAAGAGTTACCAAGTAAAATTGGAAATCCTAAGGTTTTCTCTGCGCATTTTCGTGGAGGAAGAAATCCATTTTGGCGTGGGTTCCGCTGCGTAATTAACTTGAAAAGCCGAAGAAAATTGTATTTGCGAGTTTTGAAACTTGGTCAATGGAACATCGGGGCTTTTCCGAGGGCGCCCCGGCGTCGACCGACCGACGTAAAAACCGGGACGGTTTGCGAACGACTCCTTCACCTAAACTCCGTTCTTCAGAAGACGTTCCCTCGAAACCTAATAAATAATGTAATAAGAAGATTAAAGATAGTGGAGATTCATGTTGGACCTATTTTGGATAAATTACTAGAATTAAGAGGGATATCGACCCTCGTCTTGCCTAAATTCGGATTCTCTTGCGTTCGACTGGGAGCAGCAAGTGCTCTTAAGTGAAAAATCAATAAATATCTATTATATTGCACACGGTGTTCATTAATCCAGGAAACGAGTCAATTATTTATAACGCCCGACGCTTTTCAACCCGATTAGTTCAATTACGAGATTGATACACGCGAAAGTCGTGGGATATCGTCCCCGGGCCCCATTTTCGAGTAACTCTGCTCGGGGCCCGCGTCAGGCCCCGAGGAAGAACGTTCCTCGCGCGCTCCGCCGCGCACCGGAAGTTCCGCGAATCTCAAATCCCAAAACGGAAGGCGACTCTCGCAGCGCAGTTCCAGGCTCGGCTCGACCACCCCCCAGGGACGAATCGCACGTTAATTCCGCACGCGGCTCCGTACCGCTGGCGGACGCTCCGACCAATCGACGTTGCCTTTCTTCGGGTAATCGGAACGTGTTAGGGGTGGTCGACCCGAATCGCGAGCTTCGTTCGTGGCACGCGGCCGCGGAGACCGGCGATCGCTTGAGACGACCCCATCGCCCGCGGCAAAGGGCGCCGGGAGGCCGCACCTCGTTCGTGCCCGGTCGGCAAAATCACCGATGCATCTCCCAGCCGGGATCGACCGGAAAAGGTTAATTTCGCCAGCGCTTCGACGCCGCGCTGACGAAGCCTTTTCCGTCTTGCCTGCCGCTGCAGGTTTCGCACCTGTTAAAACTGCATCAACACGCACATTTCCACTCGCGCCGCGATCCCGAGACGTCCTTCATAAACGCCACACCAACTGGAAGCGAGAACGCCTCGAGATCCCCGTACCTGAAAATCGAATGGCTGCCACTTGACGAACGTCAAGTTTCGTCGGGTGGCTCCACCCGCTCCGGAAACCCCGGACAGCACTGCGAAAAGCTACCGGGCGACCTCACCCGATGCGCCACTTATCGGTGTTAAGGGGGAGAAAAAAGGATTGTTTCAGTAAAATAATCTTCCGCAGGAATGTCGTCTCCCGCTAAAATGAAGTTTGACACAACAATGATTGTCACTACACAAAATTAATATGGATAAAAAAAGGGAAAATCACATTTTCAAGTTGTCACATTCATAAAACATTATTCAGCTTCACATGCAATAAAATCATCACTTGGACAAGATTTTCAAAACATAATTGTCACTTGTGCAATCATGAAAATCATAAAAAGTAAAATTCATTTTTTGAAGTGTTTGCATACATCCATGCATGTACACACACCACACACACACACACACACGCACACGCACACGCACGCATACGTGCTACATTTTCATGTAAGAAGTTGGTGACAAAGTTAATAATGTATTTTGCAAATAAATGTCAGCAAAAAAAGGAGGAAGAAAAAAGTTCTTAAAGAAATAAGTTTTTTCCCTTTCCTCTTCAGAAGATTACCATCTGAGAAAAGAGCAGTGTTAACAATATCTTCAGTGAAATTTCAAAAAAAAAAAAGCAGTCAGCCGCCTTTTCTCTTCTTCCTTTATTTCTGTCTTCCTTTTTTTAACGGTCAACTCAAACTGACCGGAAGAAGTTACCGAAATGTAATTACGAAGACGGCATTAGAACCTAAATTGTTTCGGGGCAAAAAAAAATGAATATGAATTGCTTTCTGCAGTTTCATGTAACCACAATATCCCTGGTAAATGAATTATTTATGAGAACCGGAGAAAAAAGTAAGAGTTTCAACAATAAAACAGAAAAAAGGTTGGGAGGAAAAAGGAATCTTACTCATTTTTCCCCCCCCCCTTTTTTTTTTTTTTTTTTTACTAAATAAAAAAAAATGTACGTGAATAGCAGCAAAAGGCGTTAACAATATCATTTTCCAATGCCAACAATCGAAACTGCAAACAATTCCGCCGCAACACATCAAAATAAATACTAAAATTTCAACGTCAACGTTTTTCCCCGCGGAACCACGCCGGATTAATTAACAATGAGAGACAATGCTGCCAACTTGCGAAATTGTCGCTTCTCCGACCGCGACCGCATACGTCATAATCCCGCGACAAGGTCAAGCACGCCATCATTCAATTGAAATACGATTTTTTTTCTTTTTTTGTCCCGGGTTCCGGTCGACGACGGCGCCGCAAGATTCGAAAAGAGTCGGGAAAATTTCGCAGGCACCAGGTTCACCGCTCGAAAAATCGAGTGCGATTTTCCACGGGGGCGAGCAATCCGAAGAAAGAGTTCGGGATCGGTGGTAAGGTTTTAATTAGGAATTCCGCTCCGGAAGTATTTATCGGAGAAATTTGACGCAGCAAAAGAGCGGGAAACTTGCGAGCTTCCGCGGAAAATCGGATTTTCCCGTCGCCCCGAAATTCGACGCCGAAAATATGCGGAAAAAATGAGGCGTCGGCGCGGTTTGCGGGAAGCGATCCGATAATTATCAATCTTTCGCCGGCGAATTTTCCGGATCCCGGGTCCGGGAGCTTTCCCTTTCGCCTCCTTTGCGGGACGGCTCCGGGCCGAAGATCGCGGGATCCTTGAGGCGCGACGCACCCCAAAGCGCGGGAAATGCTGCCACGACGAAGCCGACAAGTCAATTTGTCACGTTTCCCGGGTATCGGATCGGACTTTGACTAATGCGCACGCACACGCAGCCTCACGCACTCCACACGCCCATTTTTAACAATGGCCGCGTCTGCCATTTCCATTTCCATATTGTGATCGGTCGAGCCAACCGTGATTGATGGGGCACCGATGAGAGAACGAGGACTTCTCCTTTCCGGGATCGACCCATTGTACTTCCTCTGCACCGGATGTGCTCTCGGGTAAGACGTACCCATCACGCTATCGTGAGGAGTTGATTAAATTCGATATTTTAAATTTCGCCTGGGGTTGGCGACAGTTTAGGACCCGAGCAGGGTTTTAAACGACCAAGACCTTTGAATTTTACTGAAGAACACGTAAATGCGGAGGAAATTTGGAAGATGGCGTTGGGTTAACTCACTCGGGAGGCAAATGCATTAAATCCCCAATTATCGCAGTTTAACTACCTAAACTCTCGGCTGCCGTATTAATTTTAAAGGAAGCGGCTGGATTCGCCGGCAAATTGCTTAATTAGGGAAAAAAAAGAAAAAGGAAGCGAAAAACGTTCGGCGAAACGGCCGAGGACGCGGAAACGCGAACGTTCGAGGGAAAAAACTCGTTGGGTTGGAGCGAACCTCGGCGGGAGAAAAATCCTGGCGACAGGAACGTAAATCAAGTGCCACGTCGTCGCACAGGTTTCGACTTCTCGGATGGACGGGATTTATGGCGCGGCCTCGAACGTAAATTCACCTCGCGCGCCATCCGCGTCCATCGGCTCGGCGTCCGAGGAAACGTGTCAGCAGCCGTCGCGTCCGGTTCCCGAAATTTCTGAGGCGTACAAATCACTTCCGGATTCATCGATGCGCCGACAGATTTTGTGATTACCGAAAACAATTGAAAAAATTTTAAGTGGACGACCTGCAAACGCTTTTTCGTCCTCGATTCCGGAGCTTCACCGATTTTCAGCTGCCACGTACGCGCGAAACAAAACGTTTTTTTTCACCGCTTTCTCGGAGGTGCGACGCACGTATCCGGAGACGCCGCGTGGTTGCAGAATAAAAGCGAACCACTTTTAGCGTCTCTCGCTAAATTAGGCATCGCGGTTACGGTTATGGTCTCCATGTGCAATGCAGGAATCGTTCCCATAAGTTCCCGGCGATTACGGAAGGGCGCTCCTTCTGGGGAGGTTTAAACTTCCCTCCGCTTCATCCACGGAGATTTCCCCATGCGGATGTGCCGCAGAAAGGATTTAATATTTGATTCGAGCAAGAATCACGTTTTCCGATAATACTGCGAGTTGGATTTAGTGAAGCGATGAGATTACTTTTCGTGCGGGGGTTCTCCGGAACGAAAAGCGCCCCGGAAAATGGAGAACGAAAGGAGGATGCCGGGGATCGGCACGAACCGCGCAAAACCTTTTCAGGGATGCCATCCGCGGAAATTGTTTGGGCACGGGCCGCACCGACGGGCGTCCAGCCTCGAACGCCTCATCTGCCGGTGCCAATTCTGGTCCGCAAACCACCCGAATCATTCGCCCCTTATGACTCGACCGAAAATTCCTTCGCTGGACGAAAAAAGCTGCCCCGAGCGCGTACGCGGCGAGGGAGGCTTTTCAAGTCGAACCCGACCCCGGACGGTGCCGAAAGTGCTCGCACACGTGGTATCAGATGCACGGCGGGCGAGACCGACGCTGTCTTCCGCCCCTTCGAGTCCGTTGCTTGGGTGAACGCGGCAAACGAAACCGTTTGTTCGCTGTTCCCGGACGTCCGGGAGCTTTTCGCGGACCGACTTGCGACTGCGAAAACCAGCGAGCTTTTGAATATTTATGGCGGCGAAGGAAATTCTCATTTCCGGATAGGCGAGTTCCTCGCGTCATTCGTCCGCTCGTGCAGAAACCGTCTTGGAGCGAGGGGCGTCGGGGCACGGACCAAACAAACCGGATGTCCGGATTCGCGTCGCCGCGTCTTTCGCTGCGAAACGTCCCGCGCGGGTCGAATCGTCGCCGAATCCACTTCGGCCGGATTCAAATCCCACGATGCTCGTTAATCCCACCCGGTCCTCGCATGCGGAACCGGAGACGAAGCGTTTCCCGCTTCCCTTTTTCGCCCGCGGAGCTCCTTCCCTGGGAACAGGTTTCCGGATTTATGGGTAAAACTTTCAGCGACGTTAACGCAGCGGGAGTTTCTTCTTTTTCCACGGGAAACGAGGTCCGAGCGAAAAACCGACGCGAACCCAAACTCGGTCGCTTTCACGTTGGGCACAGGAGAAAAAAACAAAGAAGTCCGCATCGAAAAATGCCGCATCTTTTACCGGTTTTTGCCAACCCTCCCCCCCGGGCGCCGCCTTCGACGTGTGGCGCCCTGCGGTTCGAGCTTCGAATTCACGCGGCGGTCCGGTGTCGGGGCCGCCAACAGCACCGGTCCAAGCGGAGGTTCCGCGCAAAATTCGCCAAAACTTTACGGGGAAGCAGCCCCCGAAAGCCATTCCGAACCCCAACGTGCTTAGCAGGCAACGCCAGACGGAGCAGTAATCGCCGGCTTTGCCAGTGACAGGCCATCATAACTCAAAGGGAGTCGATGGGACGAAGGGAGAGGAATCTTCGCAGCATCCGAGGATGACGGATCATCCCTCATCGCGATCGGGAG
This sequence comes from Ricinus marginatus, assembly GCA_028565995.1. Taxonomy (NCBI): domain Eukaryota; kingdom Metazoa; phylum Arthropoda; class Insecta; order Psocodea; family Ricinidae; genus Ricinus; species Ricinus marginatus. The sequence continues at coordinate 16,186 of JAOWBB010007141.1, forward strand.
CGGATTTTCTTCGCTTCGCAGGCGTTCGTCAATTAAAGGCCAGGTTTAACGTCCCGAAAAAGGTTCCGGCTCGGGGAGTGGATTAGGGTTAAATCCGCTAATGCCTCTCCTAAAAGCGATTTTTTGGGGGTGCGTCCGCCACCTCCCCGGAAGAATAATGTCCGTGGATTCGGCATATAAATCTGCGAAAAAGGCCCGCTATCTAGGTAACGGAGTTATATCGGAATTAGAGAGCGAATCCTTTCATAAGTTACACGTCATCCCCCTATCTCGCTGAACCGGCAAACGATAATGGCCCTCGAGGACGACCTTTTCGGGGCCCGTTCAAACCCGTGCGGGCTTCTTCGGGCCGCGGAAAGCGTTTTCCGCCCCCGCGCGGGAAAACGTTATTTTCCACCTCATTTGAGGTCCTTGTTTCTCCGTGCGGAATCAAAAAATAAAAAGGATAAAAGGAAAATTCCCCAAGTTATTGACCGTTAAGAAGTGGCTGCCACGAGGAGATACCAAAATCTTTTCCACGTTCCAAATCCCTCTCTCGATCTCGCTTATAAGGACGTTACTTAAGCCGACGGGAAAAGCTCCGGTTTAAATATTTGCGCCAGTGTCTCGATCCGAAATTTTCCTTTCTTCCGCGCTTTTCCGAGAGCCCGCGGACGCCGTTTTGGAAACTTCGCGGCGGCAAAATCCCCCCCGCACCCCTTAGGTTCCGTTTGAACAGGGCCGGAGGGAAATCCTTCGCGTCCAGGCTTTTGCCGTTCCTCCCCGGACCGCCGAAAGATGGGAAGAGACCCGGAAAAGCGCGGGGAAACTCGGGAAAATTGCGAGCACCTGGAAACAAAGGGACAAATAAACGAAATCAATCAAAGTCGCAGCCAGCGATCCGTCGGCCCCGCGGGATTAATTGCATTCGTCCCGGAGGCTCATCTCCAGTTTTTTCCGGGGCCTCGGCAACCTTCCAGGCAGCAGCGTAACTTCTGCGTCGGTTCCCGCCGTTTCCGCTTCCTCTTCCCCTCCGATTAATGGACAATTCAAGTCAATTTCTTCGCTATTATTTAACCCGTCGCTTTCCCCTTTCCGCGGACCTCCCCGTCATCATCCCGGTAAAAAAGTAATTAAAAAGTACAATTTTTCCAGTCTCGGAGAGGGAACGAGGGGACGACTGCTGAAAACGTGGAGGTTGCCTTTCCCGCGGCCGTTTTTGCAGGGAGAAAAAATTATTTTGGAAGCAAAGGAGGGAACACAAAAGGGAAGAAAGGTCCGTGCCTGGAGCCTTCGTCGGGAGAGAGGGAATCGCTCGGCGATTGCCGGTTTTCGTCTTCCCTTCGGAAAGTTTTTCTGCAATTTAATCTGCGAAATGTAAGGGATGAAAATAAATGAAACTTTCAACCCTTAAAAATATTTTCCATTTGATTATCTCGTATCAGAAGGGTTGTTGCTTGAGGTAACGCAGGAAAATCTTTACGGGATACATAAAGATGTCGAAGATTGCTGTTATAGTCAACGGCCGCGGGCGAATTTCACCGTTTCTGCGCGTGGAAAACAACCCTTTATAATGCCAAAGCACCCCGAGCCTCCGCAACGCTCCACTCAGACGAAAACCCAAAATCGAAATCGCAGCGAGGCGCCAACCCGGAGGCGAAGATTCAAAGGACCGCAAAAGGAACCTGCTCCTCTGCGCAGGGAAGGAGACACAAAAGATGGCAACTTTCGAAGGCTGATGGCAAAATGTGCCATAATGAAACACCTGGAATACCAACTTACATAATAGCATTTAAGCACTTAAAAGGAGGAAAACGAGTATCACTCGACGAATATAATACGCCATTGTTGTGTATATAATGTTGATGGTTAATGGCCGCGACTGACGAGGCGTTTTTTTTTCTTCTGCTGCGTCGCCTCGTGACCCCCGGCGCGATCGTTGTCGAAATGCACGTGACGAAATCAATTTATTTGGAACGTACCTGGTCTGCAGACGCAATCGGCCGCCTCTCTCTCTCTCCTGCGGACGCCCCGCGCCGCGTCCTCCTCCTTCAGCGCCATCAGGAGTTTCCTGCCGCCAGACGCCGCCCGGTTCATCTTCTGGCTGACCCTTTCCTCGACCTCCCGCCGAAGCCTCTCGATCAAAATCTCGCTCCGGACTCCCTCGCCCATCATCGCGTCGCCCCGTCCGGATCTCTGCGCGAAGGCCAATTCCAAAGCGTGCACGCGAGACTCCAGCCGGATCTCGCGGTAGAAAAAGTATACACTAAACGAAACACTGATACCGCATAACAAACACAACACTATATTCAACAGAGTATTGAAATCCTTGTATCTTCCGCTTTCGTGAAAATAAGGTGTCTTTATTGTGTGGCTCCTCTTTATTAGACACTGTTTCTGCGACCTGCTGGTATCGGGGGGTACGGCATCCCCCTCCTCGCCCTTCAGTCCCAATTCGGACTCCATGCCCACTTATCTGTTGGTTAGCATAATAATTTTTCCGCGCACGCTTCCCTTGCCTTCATCTGGAAAAGAAAGGTGGATGATTCGCGTTCGCCGGCGCCCGGGAAACACCGTTTGCGGCATCGAAACCTTAACGCGCAAGTAAAAAAATACGGAAAACTGGAGCTGGACAATGAACCAAACTCGTTGAGCCCCCCGAACCCGTCTGCATATTTACTATCGTCACGAAGTTTTAAATTGCTTTCATGTCAAATGACCGGTTTGTTTAATTTACTGTTAATAAGATTCTTCTGCTAGAGCCATAGCACGGGCTGCTGCCACGGCGAAGGAAGCAGTTCTAAGGTGCGAGTTTTGGCAGCTTCGCGCCTGTTATTTATTCCCGTTTGTTTTGGGGATGTGCATGATGAAGAACGGTGCGGTGTCCGGTGCGGCAACTGAATTTGAACACGCATAAATTAAACCGTTTCGGTGCGTGCAATCCGGTTCGCAGTGCCAGCAGACGACGGATATACGCGTTACGCAAGGATTTGTGACATGCAAAGAAAATCCGGACGCGGATGGGAGCCTTCTGTGAAACTTTTACTGTGTGCAATTCGATAAGATCATCATAAACAAACGATGTTTGTATATGTTTACGTTGGACGCATATAAAGCGAGCGAATGGTGTATCGGATAATAAAGATCTTCGTCTAAATAGATGAGAATAAATATGTTTATGGGGTTAACGTACAAGTCACCACGTACGCCCGTGGTGTCTTGTACGAGTTGCAAAAAAAAGAAAAACTGATCCGTCTTCGTCATCAGAGGCCGAAGCGTCAGAAATGCTTAAAATACACAAAGGATCGTTTATTCAACGTTCAGGTTCCGGACCGACAGCACGAACTATCTTCGAACCGAAGATGTACAAATCTCACGGTTACACAATAAATAAAAAACCAAATGCTGCCGCGAATGCAAAGTAATGCGAGACCGACATTTAGATGAAGAAAAGTCAAACTAAAATAATTCATCCTTTATTTTCCGGCTATCGAGACATAAAGGATGTCCTTTGTGTCGTCATATATGACGACATATTTTATACAGAATTTCATATTCGTGTTGTGGATATGAAAAAATATATTGTTTCTAAATAATATATATGTAAAACGGCAGGTCAAACTGAATGCCCTCAAAAACACACACACAGATATATAAACTCGAAATATTTATATGATAAAGATACAAATAACATTTAGGAGACACGTAAAAGAAATTTATTTTATTACAAATTAAAGTAAAAAAAGGTTTCCTCATGTTAACATGGATTTATACACCTCACATCTAATTATAAAGGTTATCGCTGGCAAATTACAGTTAGATTTTTGCCGGAAATTTAAACTTCAATTTATATAAATATACATATATAACCCAAACAATCGGGAGTCAGACGTCGATGATGCGGATCTTAAATTTTATATCTACCCTCAGCTCGATATCTCCGGAGAAAAAATTTGCTTGCAAAAATCGATGAAGGTTTCCAACTGGGAGCCACGAGGGGGTTGACCGGGAAAAAGAAAGGCAAAAAACTGAGTTTTCAAAAACAGGAAAACTGTAAAAAAAAGGAAAAAAAATTACAGGTTTTTTGCACGCATCGATGTGGGCATTTGTCCTGGAACGAGCAGGCGAGCGGCAAAGAAACTCAAGCCGCAGGTTTATTCGGAGTCGCAAAAGGTTGGCAGCGTGCGTGGGCAAACGCGGCAAAAGGATTTCATTCCAGACCGGGCGACGGCAAGCGCCGCGGGCCGGGTCGGTCCGAAGCGCTTTTCCTCAACCGCGCGAAGGCTCGAGCCGCGCCCGAAGAAAGTGCGCTTTTAGCGAGCGCAACTCCTCGTTCGCAGCGGGGCGGGCGCGATGGAAAATGGGAAAAGACCGACCAAGTTTTCAAACGGAGCTCGTTTCGGAGTCGGTCGCCCTCTCCCCGCGCTGCTGTCGGCAGCGGCCGGCTGCTCGCCTTCCTCGGATGGCCGGAACCGAGGCATCCGTCGGCAAAAGAGTTTTCCGCGGGAGGCGCTCGCCTCCCTTCTGAAAACCGGAGCAGGCGGAGAGCCAGCCGGATCCCCGGCGATCCACAGGCGAAGCGTCCCCGCCGCAGCAGCGGAGCAAGGGTTGATTCCTCAGCAGGGGCGGGAAATTTCTTACACAGCGAAGAAAGAAAATGAAAAAGCGAAATTTCACCGCACGCGAATGAAGATAAATCGCGAAGGCGTAATTTAATTATCCGCCCTGCAAAGATGGAGGCCTCTCGTATAAATTCCGGCAAAATCTAAAAAAGAAGCGAAAATAAGGACTTGGGCGCATCCCTTATTTGAAAATTAAATTCTAGGCGCGAAAAAAGGAGAGAAAAATGGAGAGACCCGGATGAATGAAGCAAGGCGGCGAAAATTAAGGAGATCTCCAACGAAATAATTTCATTTGGATGAAAAGGCGAAAAAAGGAAAAACAAAAGGAGCGGAAGAAGGAGAAAATTCCATCATTGCCCTGCCCGAGGTAATTTTCTAAATCTTCAGTTAACGCGATGGAAAAGGAATTTTCGGGAGGAAAAAGGAAAAAAGTTCCATTTACGAGGCCGGGGAAAGATGCAAATCGCTCGCACGAACGGAGGACCTCCGGGATGCTGCGACGTTGCGGCGGAGGAACACGCCGCGGATGCGACGGGAGCGGGAAAAGCGCCGGAGCGCATCGCGATGGCGGCGGCGGCGGAGGAAATGAAAGAGTTGCCGGAAATTGTTAATTCCCCCATCGAGCTGCGGCGTTCGCCCGGCGAGAACGTTTCGAATCGGCGCGGAAACTGCGAAAATATCCAAAAGCCCCGAACGAATCCCGATTTTTCCCTCCGTCTTGGGGAAAATGCCACTTCCGCCGACAAACGGAAACGCGCGACGTGGCGTGCTTGGAATTTCCCTTTCGCCTCCGTCCCGGACCTGCTTCCATCCCGCGGAAACTCGACGCCTCATCTCGGATTCCTCTCTCGAGTCTTTTCAAATACTCACGGAATGGAATCCTCCCCGAGAGTGTTTGCCCGCCACAGATGGGCAGCCATCTTCGGTGATAGCCAAAACGATTTCGAGTGCTTGTAATGTAAATTCCTCGAGCGGCGAGGAATTTATTTCGGCCCGGGAACGCGGTGCCACATGCACCGCGCGGGATGGCAGAACTCGCTTCAACCGCTCCGGTGCCGGGCGACGGTGCCCTCGGCGCGGGCGAGGAGGAAGTTCCGGAGGACTGAAAAAAGTTTCCTCCACTTCGGGGGGATGCATTAACGAAATCACGGCCGCCACTTCCCTCTGCTGCCACGTTCGCCTCCATTCCACCATCCGATCCTCCCTCGACGTCATTATCATTTATTATCATCCCGACAACTTCTGCTTCTCCAATTATCCCTCCGAAACATAAAACCGTTTACTGCCTCAAACTCGCGCCACCCTCCCCGAGCGCCGCTTCCCTTTTGCAATTACGGCTTTTTTCCCTCGGGCATCGGGCCACTTCCTTTATTTGCCGACCGTCGAGAGACGCCCCTTTCGAACCGGGCGTATCCGCGATCGGGAGACTTTCCCACAGCGCCGAGGGAGCGTTCGAGAGACCCGAAAGCGAAGGCAGATCGCGGTCGAAACGGAAGCGAACGAGCAGGGAGCATTGCACTCGACAAATAACATCCTGATTAAGCGACATCCTGAAGGGGCCCCGACCGCGATGAATTAATCTCCGAGCACTTTCCCAGGCGTACGCTCGTCGCCCGGGAGGTGGGCCCCGGTGCACGAACGTGCCTCGGCCCGGGAAAGCTCTTTTCCGGGCCTTCTTCCCGTCGGTCCCCTCGCCCGCGGGGGCGAGCCGGATCGATCCGCGCTGCGAAGACGGAGCGAGCACTTCTCCGGGCACCCCGCGACGAATCATCAATCACATTTTCGCACATGGTGCCCGCAGTCGCGCCGCATGCCAAACATCGCGCAATTTCTGCTTCTTTTTCATTATTTCTTCCACGTGCGCGAGACGCTCCCGGCACTTCTCCCCGTTTATCTTGTCTCCTTTAACATCTCATCAATCACTTTCCGGGCCACTTCAGCTTTCCTCCCCCGCACCGAAAACTGCTCTCCATCAATCTTCCCCGGATCAAAGAGTCGGAAAAATCCACCGTTCTTCAATGCCCGTTTATTTGTTTCCTCCGCAGGGCCGTCTCCTGCAGGCCGATTTTGAGTCGGTCCGGGTTCGCAGGTTCGTTCGTCGACCATCGCCGAATTAAGCGCTTCCTCGCCAAAATTTCGCGTAAAACGACGCCGGAATAATAAAGGCAACTGTTTCTCTCTTTCCCGCGGCCCCCGGGTCAGGCTGCAACGTCGGAACCTAAAATTTTATTGCGATAACTCGGCCGCGACCGTAAGCGGAGACAGTCAAAACTCGCTCGAACGCAAAAGCAAACTCGTTCGTTCGCATGGCGGACAAAAGCTTCGGGGAAGGACGAAGCCGAAAGGGGATGAAAAAACCGCCCGTAACAGACGGGGAAATAAAAACTGCGCCCGAGTTCACAAGCCGAGAGAAGGCGAACTTTCGATTTATTTTACACGATGATGCGATAAGAGAAACATTTATCTTGTTCCACGTCCGATATCCGAGGAAAACGTTGGAAAACAAAAAGAAAAAAAGGATCGACTGATAGTTATGGCTCGCTGACTTGCGACGATCTCGGGCGACCAAAGCGAACTTACGGGAAAAATCTAAATTCGGTTACGAAAGACAAAAATGGATTTAATTGATTAATGGCCGAACGGGCACTTGAACGGAGGTAAATCGCGGGATCTGCGTCCATTCTCCTTCTTCCTCGTTCCCAAAGGTAACCGCCCCGCTGCCTCGTCGGACGCAGCGTTTTCCGGACGGGGGAAAGGCACGCGCGATGCGGGCCTCCGAGAGCTCGGTCGCGGTGGGGAGGAGAGAGAGAGCGCGACAAAAGAGCTGGTGCCACGAACGCAGGTTAAGGTCAGATGGATATCTCCATCCATAGATCACGCCGGGAACGAGACTGCGACTTGAGTAATGACCGTCAACGGGACGCGGAGAAGGCGCGATTCATCACCGGCACGGAGTCGGGCAAGGCCCAAAGGGTAGGACGCGGCAGCCACCCGGGGAGGCCTCCTCGCGAATCCTGCCGTCGGGTCGGGTCCGCGACACGCGGCACGAGCGGAAGGGCCCAGGCGAACGCGAGCCAAAGACCCGAGGCGCCGATCAATTATTTTATTGCCGGGCGTTCGCCCCGGGGAGCCGCGACCGACGCCAGACTCACCCCGCGGGCTGCCGCGGACCGAGGGAAATTTAGGTGCCCGTTCGTTGGCACAGCAAGGCGGCGTCCGTTTCGAATTCGTCCCTCCACGCTTCGACGACGGAAATGCGAAACGGGTTCCCGATCCGCCACATTTGACGTTTCAATTTGTACGCTCGTCCCCGGCTGCCCCGCGAGGCAACCTCGACGGCGTCGAGGCTCCCGCGGAAAATTAAAAAAAATTCCCGGCTTCCCGCACGAAGCTAAGGCCCGGCAGCGTTCCCGCGCTGCCGCCACCCGAATCGCGGTAACGGGGTCGTCCGGCGCGGAGCAAAGCGCTCGAACGTTCGCGGGAGTCCCTCGAAATCGGGGCGAGTCAGCCGCGGGGAACAGAGGAACCGGAAGACGTGGCAGTCGGAGCGCACCGTTTCCCGTTTCGGGAGCCGGAACGCGGGACCGCGCTGCGTCGCGCCTTTTTCGGGGCGGGCGCCCCCGAACGTGCTCGGGAAAATCGCGGAGGTCCTCGATTTCGACCCCCGCCCCACCGCGAACGTCAAATCCCGCGGAAAATAACCGGAAATGCTTCCCACGAATCGATCGTTTGTATACCGAAAACCCATTATTCCCTCGTTTCTGACATTAATAACGCAATCTGTCCCGCTCGTAATGGATTTTCGATATTTTGAATGCCCCGTTCCGTCGGATATTCAGTCGCACACGCGACTTTTAACGTGCGCGCATACATCGGCAAAGCGTCTACTTCGACGTGTAAATCGCAAATGTTAAATTATTACGTTCGAATTCTTCTCCCGTACGCGGCACTCGTCACGAGGTCAAATTGTGCATTTTTATGCACGGCGGGAAATGAAAATTCGAGGGTAAGTAAAAAAGTTTCGTCGGGAGATTCGAACCGGAATTAACATTTCCAACCCTCTGCCAAATGCAACCGGTTTTGCCTGATGCTCTTTGGGGTGAGTTCGGTCGCACGAAACTTAACCTTCCTCTGAAAAATATTTACAAAAGGCAACCCCTGTTTACGTTTCATCCACCCGGGATCGAAAAAATTCTTTTTCCTTCGAGCGTTCTCGAGGCCGGGGTAGCGGGCAACGCCAGATGGGAGATTTCGCCTGGGAACCGCCGCCGCAGCGATTTTCGACGAGCCACCCCGCTTTCCCGCGGCTCCAAAACCAAATTTCCCACCCGGGCGGGGTTCCCTTCTGACCGGGAGAGCCGGGCGTCCTTTCCCGCGGACGGGAAGGAAACGGGCCGGTCTTCCGGCCGCAGTCGCGGATCTCCGCCCGTCCGGGTGTTTTCCGATCGCGCCCCCGGCCCCCCAAACCGACGGGCCCCGAAGCACTTCCGACGCCCTCGTGGGGCCGGTGCCTCGAAGCCTCGGAGGGAGATGGCCGAGACGTCGGTCGGGCTCGCCCGAATAACGATTCATTTTTTCTCCTCGTAAATGGCGGATAAAGCCCCGGTAAGAAACTTGTTAACTGGCTCCGATTCAGGTGCAGAAACGCGGGCGCAGGCACCGAAACTTAAACCTGGCCGTAAACGGGGCTCGACCTCGGGAGAACGGAGACGCTTTAAGCAGTTGGCAGCACGTGAAACTTCGTTAGCAACGGATGAATTACGAGCTTTCGGCACGCTGTTGGTCGCCCGACCTCCGCTTCGTCCGAACCTTCCGAAGCCGTCGCGGGAAGGCGGAAATCGGACGACGTCGGAAAGCGCAACTCCTCGAACTTGGAAGGAGAATTTTTGCGCTCCTCCGCTCCCGATGCGTTTAAATTTTCCGATCCGTTGTCGGGTGGAAAATATATTCGCGACAATCAAGAAGAAATTATTAGGCAGCACGAGACGAAGTATGAATACAGATTTGGAAGTTTCCCGGGAGAGCGGGAACGGGACGGAAAGGAAGGCGCTCCAATTCGGGTAAAAGCAAATGAAGGAGGACAGAAGTCAAAAGTAAAGGAAAAAGAGGAAGAAATTTGTCGCAATTGTGAAAACGCTTGAGGAATATCAATTTAAATGGAAATGAAAATTTTGTCACAACTGTTAAAACTCCCAGAGAACGATTCGGGGCGAGGGAATTTTGTCGACTATTTTTTTTTCCCTCCCCGCCTCTCCCCCACGCGACGGAAGCTGACAGCCGGATGTTTCATTTATAAGTGAAAATTTATTTCCCGGCCCTTCCCTCCCGCCCCGACGTTCTTCCGTCCAGGAACCGGGGAACCTTCGATTCCTTTCCCGTCCGCTCAAACTGTCGATCTCCGCGTCTGGAAACTCTGCGAAAAAGCCGTTCGCCGTCTCGCGGACCCGCATCCGGTTGATCGGCGGCCCCCGTCCCCGGATCTCGGCAAATCCTTTGGCGAAGGGGTCGGCAACTTCCGGCCCGATGGGCGGCGTCCGCGACGGGAAATTTTTTTTTTTTTCCTAACAAGTTCGCTCCCCCCGACCCGCTCCGTCGCCGAGCCGTTTCAGCTCTCTGCGCCGACGACTGCCATTTGGGCTGCGTTAACGGGAGAAAGAAAAAAATGGAATCGATTTCCAGACGGCGCACGTCGGGCTGCAGGTCCCGGGATCGGCGAAGCTCCGGAACAATCGCGAAGGACTCGGAAGGCAGCCGTGCGGGGAATGCGACGTCGAGAAAATGCCAAAAAGAGGCGATGCCGTCCCGTATCGATTTTATTTAATGGGGGAGAAGTGGAAGCAGAATCAAGATTAACAAAATTGAAAGGAATTTAATATGAGCACATCCCGAGGGAAGGAGGGAACCGGCAATAAAAAGAGCTTGTTTACATTTGAATCGTACACGGATGGCAGCGGCGACGCGCAACCTCCGCCGTTCCAAGTGACCCGAAGCGCCACGCTGCGGGTGCGGGTGCACGAACGTTAATTAGCCCGGGACGTGCCCGGAAAGGAGCAGCACGGGGGGGGAGGGAGTGCAACGTGTGCGAAGAAAAACAGGAAAAACTTCGAGGCAACCACGAAGAAGAAAATTCGCTTCCGGTTTTTAAAACTTCCTCCAAGCGCCGAAGTTTCCGAATTCTCTTCGGGGGGGGGGGGGGGGGGCGGCTTCCGAAGGTC
>JAOWBB010007141.1:27011-118211 GCA_028565995.1 Ricinus marginatus
CCCCCCCCCCCCCCCCCCCCCCCCCCCCCCCCGGCTGCCGAAGCTCTCCCGGGTTCCATCGGGAAAGCGCATTTTTCACGTGACCTGAGCGAGGGAACCTCGCGGCCCGGATGGAGCATCCGAAGGGAAAAGCGGAAGCGCGATTTCGCGGCTCCGCCCTCTTCGGCGATTCGACGGGGCGGTCAGTCCGGCAGAGGCTTCCGGTGCAGCCGCAGCAGGGAAACCTTCGCCGGGTGCGCCGAGACGGTGCCGGCGGGAACGATGCAGTTGCGCACGGAAAGGAGACAATTGTCGCGATGGCGCACAATTTGAAAATTAAGCAAATCCCACGCTCGTTCCTCAACGCGGAACGTTGCCCATCGTGAGCGCTTCAATCCGCCGCAGTTCTCTTAAAAGAAAAAACAGACGTACATTAATATAATACAGATGAAATAAAAAACATTTTCCTGCGATTTGTGCACGGATAATGGAAGAGATTCGTGTACAAATTCAGTTAATTCAATGTTAAATATACTCGGAAATTCAAATATTAAATTAGTAAATAATTTCGTATGATGTGTGCATCGAATATTACAAAACATTATTATATAAATGCACATACATATACACGGTTATTCAAATACGTATACTTAACGCCAAATTTATTCTAAATTTGTTCCAAATATTCGCAACTTTTAAAGCATAAAACGTTATCAAATGTACATGTCGTTTTTAACTGGTTCGCAAAGGTTCGTACGCACATTAAAAACTGAGCGCTTTTAATATAAGGGTTGATGAAATGGAATACATGCAGAACGGCTTGAAACGAATATATATTTGTAACATCGATCTTAATGCAAATATAATTTGCATTCGATTTAACGGAGCGATGCTGCATCGCTGGCATTTGATACATGCGACCGAATATCAAATTTTTATGTATTTTTGAAGTTTTGGAACGGCCGCGAAAGTTTTGAAACTCAATACGGAGACGTGTGCGATCGCCGGACCGCGTGGTGCTCGGAGATTAATGAATTCGGAGCGAACGTACGTGGAAACTGTGCTGGAAGAAGAGAAGGCAAGGTCGAAAGCAAGCTAATAATGGGTTAAGAAACGATCTTAACTTTTATTATTATATGCCATTTTATAGCCTCAAGATTGAAAAGTTGCGCGGTCGAAACGAGAGACATTTTTATGAAAAAAAAAAAAAAAAAAATATCGAGAGAAACGGCCACATTTGGGTCGATTGCTTAACGTTTAAAATGTTATGATGTTGCTTAATTGCGACAAATGTCGCCGGCATCTCGGGGAAACGACGCGTTTACGACATGCGAATCACGTCGGCCGCGCGCGGCGGGTCAAACGCGCATAGGCCGAGGGGTCGGGAAATTTCGTGCGGCGAACTCCGGCGGAAGGCAGGCGAAAGCCGACGCCGGAACGGCGGAGGGAAACCCGTCGCCGTCCGGCGGCACGGAAAAGCCGGCCGACGGGAGCCGAACCGGCGGTCCCGGCCGTGAATGTTGATGGTTTACCTTAAAGTGTGACAGCAAAGCGCCCCATCGTTCGACGCGCGGAACATAGCCTACCCCGAAGATCGCGTCGGAAAGCGGAAATCACAGCGGGAGAGACACCAGAAGGAAACGGCGAAACAACCGGAAAAGGCGAAGAAAAGCGTTTTCCTTCTTTCCCCCCCCTCCCCCGGAAAAAAAAGGCAGCGAGTTCGGGCGCCGCGAGACGACAGCACGAAAATCACTCCATCGCTACTCCGGACAGCGGTGCAAAAAAATGAAAGCGGAGGGAATTTCGACCGTTAAAAAATTTTTCAAACTGAGAATCCGCTCGCGTAAGAGGAAGGGAAAGTCAAAACAAAATTATGAAGGGAAGTACAAAAGAGCGACATCCGCAACCGCACGACAACATCGAAGCAACTCGACTGAGGCGCGCTCCACTGCCGACATCGGAGCGAGCGGACCGCCGCCAGACTGCGCTGCGCAGCGCTCCCCCCTTCCGTGCCTCCGCGTTTCCCATTCCGCTTTTTTTTTAATTACAATTCATCTTCTGCTCGTCTTTTCTCTTTTTTGCGGACTCCTTTGTTTTCCAATCGTTAAAACCTCTCCGAATGGGCCCCCGTCCACGGTGCTTCCGGTGCTGGATGCTTGGGAATAATTATTGGATCATCCGAGAGAACTAATCGGGAAACAATGGCTTTAATGGCTCGGCCGAAACGAAGATTCGGCCTGGGGTAATTTGTCTCGGAAAACGACCCGAACGGTTGCGAGCCTCCCGCCGTCGGAGCTTTTCGCAATTGCGGCGCGAAGAACCCGGAGCTCGAATCGGTTTCTCTTCTGCTCGGACTGGAGCGATCCCCCCCCCGATGGGTTGGCAGCTCCGAGCTCTCGATCCTCCGTCGTTCGCGTCCCTTTCCCCTTCGGAGGTCGAAAGTTACTTATCCGTCGTTGTTTGCGACATTTGCAGCGAGAGCCGTTTGCTCTCCCATTAGGAACCCTCATCCCCGCTATTCATCACTCGCACGCTTTTGTCCGGAAGGTGACTCGCCCGTCCGCTCGTTGAAAAAAAAAGAAAACGACGTCGCCGAACCCGTTTCCTTTCGCGAATCCGCGACCGGGAGATCGCGGGCGCGCGGCCTCCGCGTTTATTTTTCTGGAAGCAAACAAAAATGACGTCAGCGCGAAAGGTACCGCCTGGAGAAGCCCTCGATATTCGACGCGAAACCGAGCGACCTCCGCGCGCCCTCGCAGCGCGTGGCGGAGGCCGCGCAGCTTTCGGGGGCTTAAAACCGCCGCAGATGAGGCGGAAGCCGACGGCGGTTGCTCTCGCGGCGGGAAGTTCGGGACTCCGGGAAGGCAGGGGCGAGCGCCGATGGACGGACGGGAGGAAAAAAGGAGCGGCGGAAGCCGGCTAAGGGCGAAAATTATGATTTGTGCGCCCTGCAGGAAAGAAAAAGCGACATAAATTCACGCTTTATGTACAGTCTTGCGTTAATGGACGCGGGTCACCATTATTTGTTTATCTTTTTCTAACGGAAAATTAAACATGAATGGCCGGGGAAGAAAGAAAAGAAAAAAAACGAACTTTCTTTTTTCCTTCCCTTCGAAAACGCGCTAAATCCGCATTCCTTTTTGATATTTTCATGCTAATATTAACCCGGGTTAAAAAGTCATTAATAACTGCTGACAGAATTTTAGCCGGAAGATTATCCGGACAAACCCCAAATGTTGCTCCACATAATGAACGGGGAAGATTATATAACTACATAAATGTAATCGAGTAAGAAAAGGGAATTCTGTCCTCTTTACATACATCGGAGCCATCAATAGTTCCATGTTAAATAAATTATGAGAATATTAAGATTTTATCTATAACTGCGGGTTATGTATAATACTGACGAAATGAATGCACGAACTTGAGAGAGTTGTTTGTTGGTGTGTCCGATCCCGAACCGCCGCACGAAAAGCGAGCCTCCGAGTGCGGTGCCAAACAATGGGCCATCCACGTGCACGACGGAAATGCTCTGAATTTCCGTCGCACGCCGTCACCGCGAACGAGCGAAACCGTGCGCAATGTTTAAACTGCCCGGACGTGGGTAATCGACGAGGTGGGATGAAGGCGATGACAATCCAAACGCGAGGAATTTTGTTTGAACAAAAACCGTCGACGATGAGAGTCTCGGACGGGAGGACGATCGTCAAGTGCGTTTGCCGAGGAATCATGAGAATGGCTCGTTTCGACAGCTAGACAAACACGGAGGACGACGCTTCGGATGCACCGGGGTCAGGGTGGAAGTGCCGAAAACGGTGCCCGCCCTCCGGGTGACCGAAAACTCGCGCATTTCCGCCTGCCGGGCGGAAGCTCGGGTCGAAGTCGCGGCACCTTCGCGATCGAGCTTACCCCGATCGACGGCTGCGGTGTCGCAGCGATGGTCACCGTTCCGGGTTCCGGTCGCTGTCGCTTCGTTTCTCCCCCGTTCCGCCGGATGCTCCGGAGCCGTCCTTTCCCGGACGTCGCTCTTCCTCGAGGGAGAGAACGCGTTCGTCCGATTGCATTTCTGTTCGCCTTCCTCCGAAGGCGAAATTCCAGCTCTTTGACGCGCCACGGACCGGTGAATATCCGTCGGGGGCTTAACTACACACTTCGAGAAGAGCCCTGCCGGAAACGGCGATTTTTAGTATCCCAGCGGAAGGACAGGACCGGCAGGACGGTGGCTGCTCGAGCGAGCTGTGCCCCGCGCCTCCCGGAAAGGCAGTCCGGATCTCCGGCTTCCGCCGGAACCCGTCGCAGCACCGAAGTTCTTCCTTCGACGTTTCACGGGGTTCGGAGAGGTGTCCGGCAGACATCCGGTGCCTCCGACGAGGAATGACCCCCGCCGTCATTATCGAATCAATTTGCCGCCTCCGTGCTCGGATCCGATGAGAAGCCCGAGTCAATTACGCCGTTTAAAAGGGAAGAAAGCACTCGAACGGGTCGGGAGAATTAGCCGCCGGTGCCCATTAACGAATTATCCGTTCCGAGCGTCTCTCGCGAACGCCGGACCGGGGGAAGGCCTCGCGTGAGCTCGAACGGACGGCGGGCGGACGGAGGAGCGGGCAAACAATGCCCAATCATCGGACGCGTCCCTCGAGAGCTCCTCATCCATAAAACATGACGGGCGCAAGAAGGGTAGCCACCACGGTGTGGAGAAACAAAAAAGGAATCGGATCCCTCCCCGCCCGATGCGTATTCGGCGAGATCCGTCGCGATGAATGGCTCTTACGGTAGTGGTGTATCTAATTACACGACGCGGGCTCCACCATCAATAACCCGCTATCGGTGATCGTTCATCTCACGAGTCCGACGTTCGAAAATAATGCAACTTAATATGCTTTTGTAATTTATCACATTTCGGGACCACTTAACGCCATTCGTTAACGTCCCACAAGCCGAGGGTCGAGGGGTGACGCCTCGCATCTGGCACGACGCCGTCCGCCTGCCTCGTCTGCCGCCACGTTCGGCCGTCCGCGAAAGGAATCGAGCGCCTCGACCCGAAGGGAGAGTGAAGAACGACCCTCTGACAGGTCGCGTAGGTGGCACCGGACCGGAGGAATGGGCGTCCACCGAGACGGAAGTTGTTTCTCCATCTAATTTTTTCACTTGTTAGGAAACGTGAACGCGGAGGCGTCGGCGTCGGTCATAAGTCATCCCGAACATGACGTGCGATGCCTTTCTTTCTCGGGTAGACAAAGGCGGATCGTCTTCGCCCCCCCCGCAGCCGATGCCCCGTCCAGGTTTGGAAACCGGAAGTTGGGTGGCGACGCTCCCGTTCGAGCCGCCGTCGCGGAACGCCTCGGAAACTCCCGGTCGAATCGATTCGGACGCCCCGAGAGGGACGCCGGACCTTTCCGTCGTTCGATCAGCCGCACCGGCAGACGCCCGAGTGCCGCAGCGTCGTCCAGCCGGAAAGGGGCAGCAGCCACCGCGACGCGAACTTCCCGCACTTCGCCCCCGGGGCGGTCTCCGGCGGAACCTCTGGCGAAAGCGCTTTTCGCCCCGCGGGGGCGAAGTGGCAGGTCCGGCATCGAAAGCCTCCTCCTTTTCCGTACGTAAATTATATCGACACGTCACCGGGGAGATTAAATCGGTCGCTCTTTCGACGGGGAGCCAGAACGCTTTGACGGGTGACGGGCCTCGTCGCGGCGGAGCGAGGCGGGCGCCGCCTCCGCTCCTTTTTAATTTCCCTTCCGCCTGGCGCGACGGAATTTGAAATTTCCCATCCCCGGCCCCCGCCGGCGGGGAAAATCGGACGCCCGAACGCTCCCCGAAGCCTCGCCGATGCCGGGAACGGAAGGACGTCGCGGGTATTCGCCGGAAATGCACGGCGAACGGTCCTTCGACCGTCTGCCAGAGCGCGTTTCCGGGCGTCGGTGCGGGGCCCTTCGCCTCATTCCGGTGCGGGATGACGCAAACGTCAGGCGGTGACCGTCGCGCGCGCGAACAATTCCCGGATACGGAAATCTTATGCAAGGCGACCATCCGGTGAAGAAAATGAAAGCGAATTTTAAAAAAAGGGAAATTTCAGTCGCGAAAAAGAAGAGAATTGAATTAAATTGATGAAGAACAAGAAAATTGTTTTAACTAAATGGTAGGGCGCGGTCGAGCGGGGGCATTTCTGGGTGATCCGCAGGAAAGTATTTTACCCCGGGCGGGGGGCGGCTGGGGAAAATGCCGAGTGCTGCCCCCCCCAGAAACAATGCAGATTATTTAAATTGGAAGTCTTGACGCAACTCCGGCAGTGAAACTGCGACAGTCGAAGAAACCGCCGAAGAATGTCGTTTGCAAGACGGACCTGCCAAGTGAGTACTTTTAACCTTTTTGAGGTGCGCGTGGAGCGAGCAATCCGTGACCGAGGATCCGCTTTCCAGGTGCTGGCCTTGCTGTCCATCGTGGGAAATCCTGCGGTTGCGGCAGTCGACGGTCGGGAGGCGAAACTTCCTGCTGGGAAAATCCGCGAAAGGGAGGATTTGTCTGCGGAAGGAACGGGATCGGATTATGCGAAACAATTTGGTAAGAGGATTAGGAAAGGAGTCAACAGCAAAAAGTTAATACGCTCGAAATGAGATGAAATATTTATTCCGCAGTATCCGTCAGGATCCAAAAATTAGATTTTTCCATCCCCCGGATTTCCAATCTTGGTTTCTGCGATTTCCTCCCCGTTTTATTTTCTTTATTCGACTCCCCGGGGGCGGGGGTGGGAGACCCTGCTCGGGACCGAGGGAGACCGGAAGGAGAGGCGGCCCGGCAGTGCGCGCTCCCACGATGAAACCGTCTCGGAAGCTTCTCACGTTCGAAACGGTGGGAAATCCGCGGCGGCTTCGCGTTGCCCTCCGCTCGGGCGCCGCTCTGACTCGTCCACCTTTCAAACCTGGAGATGTCCTCAGTGAATTTCAGGTATCCGCCGATGATTTCCCACCAGCCGATCTTCGACCACCGGGGATCCGTCGACCGGCATCCGGCGGGATCGGGCCACGGACCGACGCCGTTCCAGTGGACGCCTTTCGAACCCTTCCACCGTCCGCAGGTCGAGCGCCCCATCGATCCTTACGTGCTTTTCTTGTTCTCGAGATACGCCAGATTTCTTCCTCAGGGACTGGGACTCTACGGAATCTACGGGAGCAGCGGTCTCCCGAAGCCGAAGCCTCCGGGGATCTTCAGGTTCGACGACAGGGAATAGGGCGGAACTTTTCGAAGGAGCCTCGCGATTCCGGATGTTGCGATTTGACGTCTCGGCGCTCGATGCTGCACCCGTTAAACCGCATCCGAGGATGTTTGCCGTTTCGGAATTCGACCGGAGCCGACCCGCAGCAGCGCACCGCAAGCTCTTCCACCGCGGAGGACTCCCGCACCCGCCTCTGACCGGCCCTCAGACTCTTTTTCCTCCACTCGAATCTCGTCGTTCGCCACAAGTTACGGACGTCCGAAAAACAGGATAAACCAAACGAAACTGGTTGACGTCTTCGGAGACGGCGTCTCGAAGAAAATATGCAGAAGACCGGAGAAACTTTGGTGGAGTGCTCACGATGTAACAACGGCTCGGGCTGCAGCTTCCGAGAGACGGAGGCCGCGAGAAGGTTCCGAAGTACGTCTCCGGCGACAACGCCGTCAGCCGCCCTTGCCTCCGGCGGAAATCCCGCGGGTGCCTCTTCAAAACGATTGCTGCGGGACCTTCCCGACTCCGACGCCCGCGGGGTTCGCGGGATGTCGTGCGGCCACCGAGGCGCACCACCTTCAGGCGCAGCCCAAGCCAACATTTAACTTGTAACCATTTAGGTGTGAATTAAAACATCGCGTTGAAATGCAGCATTGTGTCGGCGCACACTCCGAAACCTGAAAAATTCCACGTTTCCACGGGGGGGCCGGAGGAGCGGAAGAAAAGGCGGAAACGCTCGGCGGGGTAACGGCCCCGGCCTTTTGTTCTTGCAACACTCCTTCATTATCCGATCGTCATCTCGCAGGCTTTGCCGCGGCCCCGAACACAAAGGACGAGGCGGAAACCGGTTCGACTTTATTCGCGAGGACGTAGCAGCAAGTTCCAGCCTCCTGACACGAAGAAAGCTCTTTCCGTGGCCTCCGCCCCGGGGTTCAAGTGCATTTCAATGAATATCAAATTAGAAGCGACGTCCATTGCAAAAACCCGGGGATAAAATATGTAAATTGAACGTCCTCGTTCAAAGGAACCCCCAGCACTCCGGAGACAAGACCTGCACCCGATGACTAACATGCAAATTAAGGGGAAGGGTCGAAGTGACCGGAAAAATAAACGAGGCACCGATGAGGTGTTTCCGGCGGGTGCCCGGGACACGCTCGCCCGATCCGCGTCTCGAACGTCGACAATCTGGAGTTTCCGCTTAGTTAACGTCGGATACTTTGTCCCGCGGTGTTCCCCGGACGGACCCGCGCAACTGAGCTGCCCAACAGCACCACTGGCCAGCAGATCACCAAGTGGAGAATCCTTCGGCTCTCCCACCCGTCCGGCGCCGCCGTCTCGGCCCCCGTGGCTCCCAAACGGGGAGAAAACGACTTCGAATTTTTCGGAGCGGGGCAACAGACCGTCGTCGAAATCGAGCAACGCGGGATTCGAAGGCTTTTCGACGCCCCAAATCGCAGGACGTCGGCTCCTTCCTCGTTCAACTTGCGATTCCGCCCCCTCCCCCTCTCTCCCCGCGCGATCGCACGGCGCTGCCAACCGCAAACTGCCTCGCGATCTGCGAAACCGTTTCCGCGTCAATTTTCGGATTCTGAAGCCGGAACCGCGACTCAGACGTCACTTCCGCCCGCCGCCGTGGCGACAGCTGCCGGTCGATCGGGAGCGAGGAAGTCGGGAAATTCGACGGATTTCGCTCTCGAAGATTTTGCGATTCTTTTTGCCTTTCTTCTTTCGGAGCCGCCATCTGAGGCCCCTTCCGGTCCCTGTCGGAAGATTTCTCAGATGGAGCGCGGTGAAAATGTCGCGCCGAGCGAATTTTTTTTTTTTTTTTCACGGTTTCTGAGACTACACACAGCGAATAAAATAAAATATTTATTGATCAGTCACGATTTATTCATTTTATTATATTTTAGCTTTTTAATGTGTTTTTTCTTAAAATCATTAATAAATGATTTAAACACCGCAGGTGACATTAACTCTGTCGTTAAGCGTAAATTGAATGAATTAATGAATTAAAAACACAGTTTTTGTTCAAGAGAAAATAAAATAGAAAGTAATAATAATAATAATAATAATAAAGTTCAACAAATAACGAAATCTATCATTAATTACAATTATAGTTTTGGGGGAGGAGCCTAAAAGCGGGAAAATCACAGAACGAGAAAAACGAAGAATTTTCCTTCTCCTTCTTAAAGTGCGCACGGCCCAACAGCGTCGACACTTGCGCCGATCCGGACCGCTTTTCTTTCCCCTAAGAGTCAGTCTTTCCCATGTAAAAAAAAAAACTAAATTTTTATTATTGCAGCCAAGACTGTTCGTTCCCGGTCCTAAGGGAGGAAAATTTTCACGTGCAGTTTGGCAAAGAAATTGGAATTTCTGTCGAGGGCCTCTGACGCTTCGCGTTCCAATCTCCTCGCCCGGAAAATTTTTCTTTCCTTCGCCACTGTCACGCGAAAAGCGGCGGCCTACTTTCAAGAAAAACGGAAAAAAGTTTTCAGGGATCATTCAAAGGCCGAAAGTTCGTCACATAAAGTTATAAAACATCGAAAATTTTAAATTTTTTTTTGTTTTTTTTTTCTTGTTTAAATATATATATATATGTACTCATGTATTATCTTTCGCCTTTTTTAAAAATATTCTTTACTAAAAACAAATAAATCGACAGCTCTTTGCGTATTGACGAGTACCGAAACTGCGCGTATATTTCAATCTTATTTAATTTTTACTTCTTTGGAATGGAAAAAGCTGCGAGGGAACAAAAAAACTTATTTTTCCTCTCATTTCCTAAGATCTACGGGCTACGGAAGTTGGATGCGGCGATGCATTTTCCGGTGCGGAAAAATAGTCGAGCGCGAACGGGTTTCGCGTTCGTTCCTCCATGTCGAATCCGAGGCCTCCGCCCATTTGCACAGAGAATCGCGAAAGTTGCGTGAAAGACGCGGAGGAGCGACGGAAAAGCAGAAGAAATCGTTCGAGATTGAATTAAGCAAAACTCGCAAGTGGCGTAAAGGTCCGAATCCAACTTCCGCACGGAATCGTACAATAATTTATACAAAAATAATTTTTTTTTCTTTCTTTTTCTTTTTTTTTGTTAATATTTTAAATTGCACTGGTGTAGTAATACGTTAAACTTTGCAGTGAAATATTTATATGTACCAGGGTCGAAGGGAAAAGGGAAAGCTTTCAAATTATTAAAAGTACATCAAGAACGACTAGAATGTCAAAATTTCCCTTTATCGTTCATCGCTCTAAATCGGTGGAAGAAAACCGATATAAATATATTTTCCAATGTATAAAGCGATGACATTGCTCTGACAAAACTATGCTTTGTCTTTTTTTAACGTTTCCTCTATGCCACAGTCTCTTTCGTTTATAATAATTCCAAGCGAAACAAAATATTTATTTTTTCTTCTCTGCAAAGTGCTTTTATATATATATATATATAATATAATATAATATATATACTTTTTACAAATAACATTACTGATAAGCTTTATAATAATTTGCTAAGTTTAGTTTTCCAATCGCCCGTTTGAAATAAAATTAAACAAATTTTGTTGCCTTTTTTTTATAAGCAAAGATCAATTTTACTTTTCTATTTGCTGAAACATGAAACATGTGTCTGTTAACCTGTTAACATATGATTCATGTTCCGAAAAGTTTTCGCACATCCTAATTTGAGTATCTTAACGCGGTGAAAAACAGAGCGCGGAATTTTCTATAAATATATATATATAATATATATATATTTACTAACATTGTGAATCCTTAAAAATATATAAAAGCTACAAGCAAATTGTTTCTTCTTTTTGGTAATCATCCGACTTCGCTGACGTTCTTCTTGTTTATTTATCGATTGTTAATTGTTCAGGTTGTGGTTGCTGTTGATGGTGCATGGAACCGTTAATTAACGGCCGCTTTCTGGCCAGCCTCGACCTGTAATTGAAACGTTAAGTTAAATGTTGCAAGAAACGAACAGTTCATCCGTTACATACAAACGTACCTTATTTGTCCGGCCAGTAAGGGATTGATCGCGTACAGCCAGTCGTGAACTTCCTTTTCTCCAAATGTCTGGAGCAGGTATCCCCTGTGCTTTGTGACGACGCTGAAAGTGTTTCGAACTCTGACCATCGCCTGTTGATCCTCCGAGCATTCGACTTGAGCCGTCGCCAAATTAATTAGTGCCCTTTCCACGGGATCCTTTTCGTCCCTGAATATGAATACGTAAGGGCGTCGCACGACCTGCGCATGAACCGGAAATGGGTGCCGCAGTCAAGTAAATGGGGAGGCATCAATTAAAATTAAAAGGCAAGAATTTGACTTACCACCCAGCGTTTCTTCCAACCATTTGATTTGTGCTCCAACACGTTGAGGTAGCCCTTCCTCGCGACCACCGGACTAACCCTGATTTCTTCGACCTCGGGAACGTATAAAACTAAAAGCTCGGAAAGAGTTTGATTGCCGAACAATGGCTGCGGAGCCACCAATCCTTCTTCTGAGGGGGGCAACTGTTCCTGAACGTTTCTCACGTTTTCAGGTGAGCACAATCTGTGCAAAATAAAAATATTTTTGTTATTTCGGTCTTCAAGTTGAATATTTTTGCTGCCATTTGCGACACGTACTCTTGAGACGAACTCATGACGAAGCTGGACATCATACTTGTAGTCACGTCGGTGTCGTACGAGGGTGACTCCAGTTTTGAAATATTTAATTCCTGAAAGCGGTAACAGAAAATTCAAGACGGGATCGACATTTATGAAATCGTTTTCCGACACAGCGACCTCACCTTGCTGGGAATATTGCCTTGTATCAGTCGAATGCACTTCATCAAAAGCTGTTTTTCGCGCTCCGTCAGCATCCCGTTCTGATCGTGGGCATCGCTTGGGGATTTTATCACTGCCGGACTTAACCTCCCTTCGTTGTTAGCCTTTGCGACCATGTTGCACACCTCCTGAAGAAAATTTAATCCCGGTTAAAAATACTCGCAGTATGAAGCATTACAAATGTTTGCTTTGACTCCAAACCTTTTCCGATTTGGTAAAATCGTGGCTACGAGTATAGGGACCCTTATCGATGCCCAAACTTTTGCGGAGGAGCAACATGTGACGAACGCGCTCCACCTCCTCCAGTCGCCTCATCTTCTCCAATTCCCACTGGTGGTCAAAGATTAGAGAATCGCCACGGGGTCTCCAGCCGTGCAAATTTTCTTCACCCCTCACATATGTCGAACTGGTATCCAGCACCCTCCTTTGCCTTCTCTGAACGCCTGAACGATAGAAATCAACGTTAATTCATAACTCAACGGCATCACATTGAACATTTGAAGAAAGAAAAAGTATTATATTTCGACCAAAGAGTAGTTGATGAAAATTGTAGTTGTATACTTCCAGAATGTTTCACTAAACTACATAAAACTTTCGCATGCCCTTTTGTAAAGTGAAAAATAAGTAGACAAGACTAAGTGAGAAAAAGAAGAAAGATAGAGGAAAGGAACCTTTTGATCTATTCTAAAGGGTCGACAACAAACCTGGGCTACCTTCAGAGGCTCTGCGAAGCAGAATCTCATATACTCCGGACAAGCGATTTGCCTCTGCATTTCTATAACCTTTGCTGAAAAGATGTTTCAGAGATCTCGGAGCTGCTCTCGCGTCGCGACCATACAGCACCATGCTCAGATCCTTGGTTATAATAGCCGGACTGCCACAGTTTTCGATCTGAAAATTGAGGCCTGATGTGAAAATATCAAATACAGGGGCATCTTAGATTACGGAAGATTCGTACCTCGATATAAGCCGAGAGAGTCATGAATATGTGTTCTCCATAGGCTGTTACCCTGTTGAGAAGGGGTGAATTATGGAGGGATGAATCCCAGGCAGCTTCAAAGCGAAACATGCATCGGTCGTCCCCTGGATTTTCAATGTATTCACCCGGGAAAAGGCCTAAGGATAAGACGGAGTTGTCGTTGTCTTCCTCTTCGGATTCCGGAGTGTTTCTGATGCGACCTGAAATTTGTTCGCTCTATTTACCTGAATCTACGGCATAAAAACTTTCAATAATGTAAACTCCAAAATATTCATCGCTTGTACAAAAAAACTTGCCAACAACAAGTTCTCTGACATCTTTCCAATGCAATTCCGGAGCCTGTTCATGCACGATTGTTATTCTGATTCTTCGCTGTATGCCTTGGTGCAACAAAAAAAGCCCGCGACAAGGCAGATCATCGCTGTGATCAACGACGGCAGGTACGTACTCTCCATTAGGCGCCAGTTCACAAATTTCAAACCACACCAGAATGTCATATTTTGCATGAACGTGATTAGTGCTCGGAGACGGAAGCACCCCGAATTTGGGAGATCTGACAGGTTGACTGATCGGAATAGATGGAGGAAGCATACGTTTCGGAGGCTGGCGAACGCTGAAAATATCAAAATAATACGATCAACAACTGTCCAACCATTAAAGCCGACATTACTATTATCTCGTCCTCACTATGATCCATCCTGTTTCGAATCCCTATGGAGGGGGTGTTGCTGATAATGTCCAAAAACCTCGAAAACAATTGGTTGCGTGTTTACATACTCCATAAAATACTTGGTAATGAAAACCGTGATCTGCAAGTAAATTTAATCTGAGATTTATAAATGAATTCAAAATTTTAGTAAAGTCACATCATATATTATCTTTGAAAGCAACTTACGTTCTGCACATGGTAAAAACCCAATGGGGTTCCCTTTCCGGTATTTCTGACAGGTTCCGTTGAGAATGCTTCGTCGTGACGATTGAAGAAACTGAAATATACAATATAACAGTCGATATGGATAATATTTCAGAATGAGTAAATTTTTAAATAATTGAACGTACTTAAACTGGCAGAATACGTCAGAGTATTCAGTTGAGATGCCTACAGCCTGGAGAAGAGTAACGCGGAATTTGAATTCTGTATTTAATACCATAAATTCGGAATTTGCATCGACATCTATATTGTATGCGCTGTCGTTTTTAATGCTTTCCTCATCACCATCTGTAAATTGAATTTGAAATTGAGATTTTAATAACGAACTGAATTTTCACGATGCTCTACTGAAAATTTTAAACATTAATCCTTCATGCGAGGCATAGACATCATATGGTTTGTTATTTATTTTGAACATAGTTTTTATTAATAATACCTTCCGTCTTTTTACAATTATCCTGTCCACCTTCAACGACTCTTTCCTCAAATTCGTTTTTCTCTTTCATTTTCTTTGCACTTTTTGGTCTGCAAAATTCGTTATCAAAACAGATTCGAGCAGACTGCCTGACACCTACGGGAAATTCGCTGAACTCTTCTGCAAAATTAGATTATGCATATTAAAAAATTTATTTTCATAAAAAATTTCTAGAACGTATATAACTTTGAAAAATATTTATTTACCGACGAGAGGTTGAACTGCAACACGAAGAAAGCCTTTCACATCGCCTTTCTCGTTCACTATCGGAACCTTCTGTATCAGCGGCATGGGATATTTCAGATGACTCAGATAAACAAAAGCCCTGAAAAAGCACGCAAATATAGCGATGACAGATACAGCGAAGCACAACGACCGATGGTACCCGCTGAATACCCGGGGACTAACCTTCCGATAAGCCTGAACCAGGGAAACCTGTCGTAAAAGGGATCCCCACCGGTGAAGGACTCAACGTTGTAGTCTGGCGACGTGGGGGATAGCTCGGCTTCGTTGTGGTACATCTCCCTCATCAACTCGAGTCT
Source organism: Ricinus marginatus (assembly GCA_028565995.1). Classification (NCBI taxonomy): domain Eukaryota; kingdom Metazoa; phylum Arthropoda; class Insecta; order Psocodea; family Ricinidae; genus Ricinus; species Ricinus marginatus. The sequence continues at coordinate 41,939 of JAOWBB010007141.1, forward strand.
CTGTCTGGAAATACAACAGCAAAGCTTACGCAAATTTAAAACCCAGCGACTTCGTGCAGAGGGTAAAAGTGCAGTTTGCAATGCCGGCAAAGGAGAAAAGGGAGCACAAAGTGGTGACAAAGCAATAGGAAAAAGCTTCCCAAGAGAAACAAACCACGAACCTTGAAGGCATAAGATTGGCGAGAGAAAACCTGTGAGTCGCGCAGACGGAGATACAATCGAAAAAATCTTGGCGCATTTGATCAGGTGTCTGGGGGCTCAAATCTTCATTGTAAATGTGACGCATTAGTTCCAAACGATGTCTACAATTATCACAATCATCAGTTATGTAAACAGTCAGGCATTGTCGTTTCCAACAGAAAAAACGAATTGCAGACAAAGTTTGAATCGGAAAATATTTAAATTATTTGTGTTTATAAAAGACAGACAAAAAAGCAATGTCAGAATAATGTTAATAGTGTAATATAAGGTGCATTATTCCATTATTAATACAGTATTAATGTTAAAATAAGTCCTTTCTAAGTTTTGTCTTTCTCACAACACAATTAAGAATCTCTTATTTTAATTACAATCATTATATTAATTTGATAGTCTGTCCAGATAGTTTCTGTACGATACTCAAGAAACTTTAGGCAGAATAAATAATTTAATCTAGTTTTAATATCAGACTGAAAATCTTTCACCTTTGCCAACTCTAAACGGTTCTGTACAATGTTAATTAAATAAAATTTTTATATATATTACGAATTCTGCCAAATGAATGTATTTGAAATCTTAGTAAAATAGATAAAATTTAATTCAGTATTTTTGATTTGGTCGAGAAAGAACCAAAATTAATTTTTAAGTGGCAGAGACTCTGTGAAATCTATGAAGTATTAGTAATGAAAAACTGTATTGAGCCCCATCAAAAATTTAAAATAATAAGAAAAACTATGAAGATGAGGCGTTTTATCGCTTGAAATGACCTCATACTGAGGTATGGACTTCAAGAGAATAAAAATCAGATTTAGATGAATCAAAAGAATGCCAGTATTCTGTTACGGTGAATGAACTCAAAAAACCCGCAAAGGAACAAATGTTAACGAAGTATGAAACTGCATGCCCAGTTTAAAACCGAAAAAGCAGCGAAGCACTAAAGGAAACAAACAAAGAATCTCAAACTTTGTCTACATTTCTACTTAACTAAGGATAAAAAGGATTGGGAAAGACTAAAAAAAGGAAAACTAATAAAGAAAAAGTGCAGTATTCCGAATTATTCATCACAAAACTCGAAAACTGTAAAACTGAATATTTCAAGATAATTTTACCGAAGTTTCTCTAAAGTCCAATAATGAGTTGCACCATTTTTCGTGTCCAGAACCTCAACGGCAACTATTGTACGAGGGAACGGACGATCTTCTTCCTCTTCTTCTTCGGATATCGGTAGCAAATCCGTGGGAAGAGGGGAGTAGAGAGTGTCCGTGAGAAGGGTGAACTGAAACTGAACCTGCAAATCGATGGTTAAATTTTGACATTAGTTTAAATACACGAACTATTGTACAGAAGAAAATGCTTTAAAAATGGTAATTAATAGTTTAAAAAAAACTAGAAAACATACTAATGGAACTCGTATATCACACCTTTTTCTTAAGCTCTACAGAAATGGCATTTGCTTCCTTCAAAAAAACCGCATTCCCCCAAAGATCATCCCTCAGCGAAGTAAACTGGTGATACTTCCACTTTCGAAAAGCCCAAGCAGCCAACTGTAACTCTCGATCTGTCCACGTGCATGCGGCGTCAAATAGTGGATTAACAAAAATGTCTTCTTCCGTGTTGAAATCTTCCGGAGTGTACGAACTATACATGGACATGGTCATGCTCTGCTCTTCAACTTGCTTTTGCAGTGCATCAATTCGCGCTTCGTAAGTCTATTTAACAAACAAATTAAAAATTATTTAATACAGCGTAAATATAAATTTAAGTTTTTTTTTAAGTTTAAGAGGTATCACCCACAACATTACCTTTCTCTGCTCCTCAAACAACTGATCAGCGGTTTCCTTCTCCTTCTTGTATTGCTCCTCTAGTATAAGAAGTCTTTTATCCATCTCCAACTTCAAATCAATACCTTGCTTTTCGAGCAATTCAATTTGTGCAAAGTTCCAATCCGCCTGTTCCCCGCTATTCGGTGTTTCTGCGGGCGAAACTTTTTCCAGCTCGGACTTCTCACGTCGCTCGCGTGCTGCAAAACAGATATGAAAACAACAGCTTCGAAAATTCAGATGGGTGACTCTTGAAACAAGCAGAAGAGCTAAAAGGGAAAAATTAACCTTGTTCTGGGTGATTGAACCGGAAGACGTGATTCTTTCCCAAGATGACCCGGGAGCCGGTTTTCAGGACAACGGGGTCGATCACTTCTCTTCCGTTAACGTAACACAAAGCCCCAATTTTTGGTATGAGCGTGATGACCGATTCCTTGTTCTCGAAGATGCAATGCTCGCTGAGAATGTGAGAACCACTCAACTGAATATCCTGCGGAATGTTGGCTTCCGCCGACCCCACTCTCGTCGTCCCATCTTTGATGTAATAAATCAGGCATTCGGACATCGAGGGATCCTCGTTAAGGTTGACGAGATGCGGCGTTTTCTTCGGCGAGAAAACCCCCACGGTGATTCCATCTTCTTTCACTGCAACCCCCATTTCGGCAAAAACGGCTTCTCTTTGAAGTCTGATTTGCTCCGTTCTTTTCAATTTCTCCTCCCACGTCTCGTTCAACTCTGAAATATTTAAAAATTTCTAATTAAAATTGCCACAGTCCTAATTTCAATTATAAATTTCAAGTTTTACATCACAATATATTTGACGTCATGCAATTATCTAATGCTTGTAACCATTTCCTACCTGCTATAAGCTTTTCACTGGCTTGCAGTTGGTCAACAGCTTCTTCAGCAAATGTTGACGGAACGTTAATTTGCTGGTTGATCTCATTATTTCGCATAACCCGCATTCCGTCATCCCCTATAATGATTAAATGTATATTATTAGCCATCTGATACTTTAATGCTAAATACAAAAATTCAACTTTCAACAGGCAAAACGGAACTATATTTCATGGAATAATAAACGACAGAATAAGAAAATTTGTTCATGCAGACTTGCATAAAATCAATGCCTGCATCGGATGAAGGAGGCTTTACAAAAGGAATTAGAAAACAAGCTGAGATCTAAAATCAAGGGAGCTTTATTTAAAATTTTATCAAAAATTTCACTTTTAACATTGATTAAATAATTAAATATTCGGGAACTTTCGGCTTTAAAAGAGCATACTGCAATGTGAGGTTATGAACCATCACGACCTCAAAAAATAACTGTTTTTAAATGTGGCATTATTAAATAAATGAAATATTTTCATTAAATCATTTTAGTAAATTGATTTTTTGAGCGTGTACACCTAAAACCGCCGCAACTGATCTTTTCAATTTTACAATCATCAAACATAAAACATGAACTTTTATTGTTCTTAAAATACTTAAATCCATTGCATAATAGTTTAATAATCCTTGCGGACCACTAAAAAAAAATCCTAATGACCATATTTTCTTTGGGGAGAGAGATCAATATTTAACCGCACTTAGTGAACTATTAGTAATTTGGTAAATGTTACATTATCTATGATTTACTATTCAAAATCTTTCGTTGGATACATTTTTTTAAATATTTATAATTTGTTATTATTTATATTATAGTTTTTCCACTTAATTTTGGGGAATGTGATTGAACGCAAAATTTTTCTTATGAAATTTTGGTAACAAATTTGATACTGATTTACATTTCTAGATTAGTTCTTTCAGCATAAACTTTATTGTGCTGTTCATTTCTGTTTGAATATGTTTTTGCATTTTTTCTTTGAAAACAATGTAAAATTTTCAGATGGCATCAGGAAAAATGTCAAATTCAAACGAAGATCAAGCGGAACTAAGCGAACTGATGAGGATTCCGAGCCACGAATTTTTGTGCAGTTCAGAATCTCAAAGCTTCTCAAAGAAGTGACAATATGGAAAAATAGTAGTAAAATTAATCATGGACAATGTAAGAGAAGTCCGGGATTCAATCTGATGAGAAATATCAAATATCCTCAAATATAAATAAAACCAATATCCTCAAAGTGTAGTACCCACTTAACAATTAACTAATTATTTGGATTTATTTTATTCATTTTAAATATTTCACGAAATCTACTTTAAAAATAAATTTTCCTCGACAAAAAATTTCGTCCCCACTTAAAGGGGGGCTTAAAGTGAGATCGGTCAAAATGCATTTCACGGTTTTAGGTATACCGCAGACACCAGTTTTGATGTTGAGCTGACGGCATAAATCTATCAACCTAAAATATTCAGTTAGAACCGCTCTTTTTCTTAAATATAAAAAAACACAAATTTATAACATTGCACAAGGAAAAGTGCCAGAGATGAAAACATCAACTACATTTGATAACGAGAACTTCATTTCATTTGTGTTTTAAATATGGAAGTGGGCGACAATAGTGAAAAGAGGTGAGATTTGGTAACAATACAGGAGAATTCATCTTATAATGGCAGAAGAGGGCTTTTAAATACTAAGAGCGATGCAATGAGCGTAAAAGGGCCCAAAATTCGAGCCAAACAACGATAATATGTCAAAGCCAAATGCATGCTTAAACAGAGAGTGATCCAATTTACATCATCGGCGTATCGTTTTTAATAAATGGTTCAGTATTTATATATTATAATACAAAAAGCTTAATAATGAACTTTAGAACTTAATAAGATGCATATTCTGACAAAAATTTGTTAAATTACTTGTTGAAAAGACTGCCAGTATTTGTAAGAGCATCTGATCCATTATATGGTTTTTTTTTAAAGATAATTCACTAATTATAAAGCTAACATTTTTTCTCATTTTAATACTGTGTAAAACATGAATAATTACAATTTATCATTAGATCACTTGTTATCAGAATATATATATGTACTATTTTTAGAAAACACTCACTAAAACTGCACCTTTTTATGCCTTTTTTTATATTTTATTTTCTAATGGAAAACTCGTGTATTATTAACTAAAATATTCCCATCTGAACCATTTACTTTACAGAAAAAAACATTCGTCCTGATGATATCAATTATCGATCATCATTAGAACGAATGACTTTCTTCTGACACTCTGAATTAACCACTCTGATTATTCACGGTATTATATGTTCACGAAACTGTTAATCGAACATTGTTTATTTTCATCAAAGATGAAAATAAATAGAAAAAAAGATAAAAATGCAAATTGAAGAACGAATAAGGCGTCGGACAACAGCGCAAGGGCAAAAGCCATAAACCCATGAAATGTGGGAAGCTTCGACATTGGCGGTGGAGCTTTTCTCACTTTTATGCCAATTACTTACGATTATCTTTCTTTTCTACTATCAAACGACCGTCGGGTCCTGGGTGGGACATTTAAAAAAGAAAAAATTATTTTTATTGAAAAAGCTGATTACGGTATTGTCGTTAACAAAAGGAAGTTCGAGTCATACCTTCCTGGACTTCGATTCCTTCTGCTCGAAGCAAATCCCTCAATCTCTGGATCTCCTCTTTCAACTCTCGTATGAGTTTGGCGTTGGCATCCTCGTTGACAACGGCCTTGCAGACGATGGCTTTAGCTCGGTCAGCATATCTAAGGGTGGATAACGTTTCGTCATAGTTGATGTCTGCTGGACTAATGGCCGCCACCATGGCTGTTTTCGAATTCCCACCGAGATTCTCACGCAGCAGCCACGTTAAAACAGAATCTCTGTAGGGGATGAAATCTTGTTTCTTCTTCTTCTTCGTGTTCTATAATATACACACAGAAAGCTTTTTAAATTAATTCTGTCATTTAAAACAAACTCAAAATTCCTATCTAATAACTTACCATATTGTTCTGAGACTGTCCATTTTTTTCAGAATAATTAGAAGAAAACACAATATTGTTAATTTTATAAGAAAATCATATATTAGCAGGATAATACTGACAATTTAAAATCTTTGCTTACCATTTCAGCAAGGGCGGATATAACCTTCCCTAATGTGGTGAGACTTTTGTTGATGTTGGCTCCCTCCTTTAGCCTCGTTCCTTTGGCTCCGGTAGAATCGGCCCGTTCTGATCCTGCCAAATCCACCAGAGATATTTTGCTGACTTTCTCGCTGGAAAGTTCTGTAGTCGAGTCGAATTTCTGCTGGGTGAAAAGAATGGTGAAGACGGCATGAGATCTAGAGGATGTCTCATTCATATTGGTCGCCGCTACGGTCCTGTAAGACAATAAACCGAAATATATGATGACATTGTTTGAATTTTTTCAACCAAACCAACGAAAGTACATGAATTTAACATTATACTGATCGACATAATTTAGTTGAACCATGAATATACTCCAATAAAATTAAATAAATGTAAAACATTATTACCGGGCCTTGTTTCCTTCATCTATCAAATGATTGATATCATCAAAAGATGTCACCGCCAGTTTGGACAGATCTTCCACATAAGGTCCCAGCAATGGATGTTCTCTCACCCTTAGATTTCCCTTGTTCTTTGGATTCAGTAGATCTCGAACCCTCTCACAGTAAATTTCCATATAACTGACCTGAATGGAAAACCATACGTAAATCGCAAGAAATTCTCATTAATTAATATCATAAATGGAAAAATATTTACTTCTACGGAAAATTTAAGGTCGTCCGACGTCTCGTTTTTTATCCTGCTAAAGAGATCTTTGCATATCATTGGTATGATGCCTTCCTGGCCTTCTTCTTGTCGTCCCATCATAGTGTACGATTTTCCCGCTCCCGTTTGACCGTATGCGAATATGCAGACGTTGTAGCCTTCGAATGCATGTTCCAGCATTTCCTCTCCAATATCCTTGTACACCATAAGTTGAGAGGAAAAGGATGGATCTGTATTCTGAAGGCGAAAGTAATAGAAAAATTTACAAAATATTTCCTCCCATTATTTTATGCGCTTCAATATAAATACTTACATCGTGGGACCAGTAAGAGTAATCATAGTTGAAACTCTTCACGGCTTCTTTGGTACCAGATGGAGCTTTTGGATTTGTGATGGCTAAAGGAACAAAATTCAGCAAATTACAAAGGTGAGACAAATTTTCAGATCCGAGTTTCCCCGAGACATAAGCGGCTTTGAATATTGATCAAATGAACAGTGTCGTTTCCGACCTCGGAGGTTCAGCAAATATGACTAAAATCGCTTTTGCATTAAGGCATTATAAACCGATAAATATACTTACAAGTAGTTTTTCCGCACATTTCTATGATACATTTGCATTCTCGAGATATTTCGCGGTTGTTGAAGGGCCTGACCCTCACCGCAACCTTAACCGAAGACATTTCTGACCTAGTCTACAGCCACTCTGTAACAAAAGGAGAAAAGGTATCAGCGTTGAAGATGCGAGAAAGGGGTGTCTTCCGAAGGAATGGAATAGTCCGTGTGACGTCATTCATCGCAGACAGATGCGGTTTTAAGAAAGACAGCAGATGGGTGAGCTGCAATCGAAGGTGCTTCCGGGAGCAAAGAAAAGATTTCCATAGAGCGCGAAACAAAATTTCAGAGATCGCAAGTCGGGATTTATTAATAGTTCGAGATATCGATCGGATAACCGGAAGAAAAAATGAACCAACTTGACCACGAAGAGCGAACAGTACACAGCCCACGGGCAGACGGCTCGTTTGAACGGTTAAACGGGGTAACAAAACTTATGCGGTGGCATCTCACCTATTAACACATGATGTTTGCTTTTTGTATTATCTGCATGTAACGAAAACAGTTATTTGTTCAACACATTTGCAACAGATTTCACTATTCCAGTGTATGAGGTAAAATGAATCGGAAAGTCCAAGGAGGTTCCTCTCCGTTTATGAGAACGGGAACTAACTGAAGAAATGAAATGCGAAAAGTGTTTCCTGACGTCAGGACAGGCGCAACAGCAAAGGTCAGACGGGACGTGATCACGTGGCTCCTCCATCGTCCAATGGGGCGCTGGAAGGATCGATAAAAGGAAAAGTGGTAGTCTGCCATTTTCATCCCGATGCACGGAAGGCGAAAATTTATTTCGATGTCTTTTCCACCTTCTTCGGTCGACGAGTTCCTCGATCGAAGTTGATTCTCGGGCCTGGTGGCAGAGGGGCGGCGGCAGTCGCCCATCCCTTTTAAATTTAGCGCAGGGAAGGACGTGACTTTGGAAACGGAAGGAAGGCTGCTGATGTAATGCCGCCTACTCCGCCCTGCGAAAGGGTGCATGCAGCACTGCTCCGCTTTTCTCTCTTTATCTGCGACTCCCACATAACGTTCCATCGCGAGGAAACGGGAGCTGAGCGTTCCCGCGGAACCAAGGCAAAACCATCAACCAACGACGCGCCGGCAATAAAATCGAACACTGAATTTTCCCATAAAACACAAATAAATCTACCGTAAGCATCCGCCTCGGGGAAGTTAATAACGTAGAGGCCTCTGAAGGTTCACGATCCGACTAAATCACAGGGAAAATATAGTGAAAATTGCAAAAATACTTTACTCAAGCAGGAAACTCATCTACTTCATCTTCAAATGCATGTCTAGGATGAATAAGCTGTAAGCTCCTCTCTTTCCTTGCATATTTTCTTAATATTATGATACACATGAATAAAACTGACACAGTAACGGTTCAATAAAAGTCGCTGCTTAAAAAATTACTTGCATTTCCCACGCGGAAAAGTTAATTTTACCTTTTTTCCATAGTCCATTACGCGCCATAAAATAATAAAACGCAGATATCAATGCAGTTTACGAAAAACATTAATATTTATCAAGTGAGAAACAAAGCACGGCTTACAAATAGATGATAGAAAGGTTTTTCAGTTAACGGTTTATGAAAAGGCAATTCGAAGATGCTGCCGTGTGATGGCAAAGTGAATTTGGTTGGGCGTGCCTCGCATCAAAGTGCACCAGACCTCTGCAGGTTTTTGTAAGCGAGCGACGCTGCCGCCGCTCAAACCCTCCGGCACTGCTGCGCTTCGATAATCGATGAATTGATTTCGCCTTTTCAAAGATGCGTGCACGATTTAACTTACTGCCTGTCGGGGAGCCCAGGGAAGGGCTGGAGACGAATGCCTTTCGCCGGGAGGGCAGCGAATCGGATTTGAAGGCCCGGCGACCTTGACAATGAGAAAAAAATTCCGGGAAATGAAATTCATTTTCGCCGAATTACCGAGAAACCGGCTGCGAGTTTCCAGGAATTTTTCATCACGGCTTTCGGGCTCCAGGTACGCGGGGGTTGGGAGAAAGGGGTGCGGCGTCGTCTTGCGAAGTAATTTGAGTCTCGGGTGAAAGCTTCGAAAAGTTTAATGAAGCGCGGTACTCCCGCGACTGCTCTAATGGAGAAAAAGTGGAATTTCTCGCCGAAAGATTTCCCGGTTTCATCGACTTCCGGGAGCCCATGGAAAATAAACGAAGATCCACATGAGCTGCACTTCCGTTTAATTATTACCTAATTTCTCTTAATCAAATTTCCGGCACTTGCTCCGCCATCCGACAGCCAGTGAAAAATTTATTTCGAATGAAAAAAAAAAAAAAAAAGGCGTAAAAACCCGAGATCGGAAGATCCGGGAAAGTGCAAGACGGGAAAACCACAGTAAACGGAAGTTTCCGTGCTTTTCTTTTCTTTTTTTTATAAATCTGCAACGTTTCCCGCGAGGATTTTCACTTGAAACGTTCGAACGCGACGGATTCAACACAAACCGAACGGAAAGGACGAAGATTTTTATGAAGGGATACAAAATGTGGAAGCTCGGCTAAAATAAAATGCAATTTATTTCCAGAAAGCTTCCCTAATATCAACGCGTTGAAAGTTCCATAAAATACTTAGATAATTGATGAACTCGTAAAAGAGAAGCAAACCTTCCCTGGCCCGAATTGTTTCGGAAAACTGACCCGATTTTCCCAGTGCGGAAAATACTTTATTTTCTCCATGCAAAGAAACGAATTTCGTTGTTCTGCCGCAATAAGGGTAATTTTTGCCCTGAGATTGTGCCATCAAGCAAGGTCTCACGACTCCGACAGCGGCCGATTTGAAAGGCTAAATTTAAATGAGAAAACAATTTTGGAACACAATTTTCACCTGCGAAAGTTAGCAGACAAAGAAGGAGCCAAAAGCAATCGTTGGGGCATCAGCGTTACTGTTAAGGTTGGGAATCTCGGTAAGTAAATGAACGGAAACCACTGCAGAGGATCGAAGCGACGATTTTTCCGGACTGCAGACGTGAAAGATTTTCCTACCGCGACACGTAACCTAAACCATTAGTCAAATCTCGTATGCAGCAGTCCAGGCACACGGGTATGATCCCCATCAGGATTCCCGACGTCGAGTAACTTTTTGAAAGCATCCCAACGAGCTGTTTGTTTATACAAGCCCCTGACACATTTTCCGACGATTGAAAATCTCCAACGACGAAAAAAACTTCATCTGAGAGGGAATATAACGATCCCATGCAGTGATAAATTTTAGCAGGGCACTGGAAAAAGCTTTCCAGAAAAAAGATTGCTCGCCTTGGAAAAGCCTTCGCCTCCATTATTTTAACTAGGAAAAACTTGCACTCTTTAAATTGTTTTAAGGGATGGAAAAAATGATCTCCGAGGGAAACGCACGCTTTTTCATAAGAGGGAAACATTCGAAGCTGATCCTTCCTGGGTTTATCAAGGAAGTAGTCCCAACAATTTTGCCACGAAAAATTAAGCGATTTGGTCGTGTAAAAACCGAACCTTTCGTTGGCACACAAAACGCACATTGAAAAGATGACCCGTAAGGTGTGAATATTTGAACGCAAAACGCTCACAATCCCGAAGGCATAGCATCTTAATATAGTATTAGTTATATGATTAGAACGTGCTAATTTTTGCTGTACTGCAAATGTGTGGAAGCCATACGGCAACGTAACTTTCCCAAATTTTACGCAAAATGTGAATAATCATCGCATTATCATTTATGCCGCATATCTCCCAACAACTTGGTGAGGTATTCGCTGGAATTTTACATATAACATCAGTTTGAGTACGATGCAAAAAAATAATTTGTCAAAAAAGGTTATACAACCTTTGATGGTGTCCTAAACCGCCTGTTTTAGCAAGGAGTTACGCTTTTTAAATCTAAAAGTCAACCTGTTGGCAATTCATAAAATCGATTCAAGTGGGTTCATCTTATTAAAGAGCACAATTTGCATTGGCCTTCTGGCAAAATTTTGCATCTCAGTACTGGAAACATTTTTCGCGATGGGATTTTCCCCGAGTGCTTGGAGATGTCCATTGCACTTCTCCGTATAAAAATTGTAATTGAATTTTTAATAACCGAAACCTGAAATTATCGCTAAATTCGGTAGCGAGGGAGAAATAAATTAAGTTCTCATAGGTCAGTTTCGGTTGTTTCGGGAATAATGGCGGATCCGGGGAGGGTGATTCATATGGAGAAAGGGGACTAAATGGCGCCTTCGATTCTCCGTCCCCGCAATACGTGACTCACGCGTTCAAATCAAATAATCGAACTCAGCATTTCGATGCATGGTAAATTTACAATTCGCCCCATTATATTTCGGGTAATTTTATGAGACGTCGCAGGAACCTGGCCCGAAACTAATGCGGACGATTCACAACGGCGATGGCAAGCGTAAGAAATGCGTTCGGAAAATGTTTTGGGGAAAAAAAAGAAAGAAATGAAAAATTTTTTTCTCACTCACTGATGCGCGGATACGTAAAAATGAGAAAATGATCGAGACCTCTCTCTTTCCGGATTCGCCTTCTCACATGCGACGACCGATTCGTGCTTCCAAATCGTCCATCACGCTGATTCAACACAATCAAATTGCCAGCAAAGCCAAAAAATTTATTTCACAGAACAGAAAAATTCTACTGTGCTCAACTGACACTACCCCTTAACAAATATGTCAGCGTACCAAATGGAACGAAGCAATCTGATTGGTCGATCGCCCGAGGAACTTGCTTTTCTCTGCGCCAGATGGCGGCTCGCAATGCCCGTTTCGAGATAATGAAAAAAACAAAATTCAAGTTGCCCAAATAATTTTTAAACTTTGAACTGTTAAGTGAACAATATTTGTACATAATTAAATGCGAAACAAACGCTTTATGCCAGACCTAATAAAAACTATGGCTCAGTTCCGCTTACCAGTAGATAACGTTTAACTGAATTACAATCTTCAATTACAAAATTATAATTATTGATATTTTTTGGCTCGGAAAAAATAAAACTTATTTTGCGTGTCGCTTAATGGCCTTGGAATGCTCTCTGTATATCTTTAAAAAGGCACCAATGTCGAATGCCATTTCTTTACCTTAGACACATCTGCACAACTTGAGGATACTTGGATCACGATAAATGGAAGAACCATAATATCGAAGGTGGTGGTACTGTTAAATGCAGTGCAAAAAGTTAAAAAAAAAAGGAAATTAGAGAAATAATAGTAGCAGTATTTTATAAATATATGCAAAAACCAAAAGTAATATAACGTAATTTTTATATTTTTGATTTTCGTACAATGCACACTACACCTAAAGGAGATTCAATCTTTGAAAATGGTTTGGTCATTCACATATTTAAATTCACCACCTCTGGCATTATGTTCAAATAATTTCAACAAAAAAAAATTAAAGTGAGACAACAATAGTTATATCCCAGTCAATTGCTAGAAGATGAATTAAAGACAAAATCCAGTGATTGCTTTTATTGCAAATAAATATTTCTGTACAACTTTTTCATTTTATTTTACACTTAAAAAAATTTATATTCACTTTTCCCTAATAAATCTAGAAGACTAATGGTTTTTCAAACAATTCTTTATATGGAAAAGATTTGTTGCATATAGATTAACAGGAAAAACAAAATATACAGCATAAATATCAAAACATAGTCAAATTACTCTCCTTTTGCTTGGCAATATCTGTCAGAAACACATTTCCAATTAATTATTGACCATATACTTTTAACATAATCAGCCCTAGCATTTTTATACTGCAGATAATAAGCATGCTCCCAAACATCAATAGCAAGCAGGGGTATCAAACCGATAGATTCTTGCAGTGGATCTTGATTAGCAGAAGTTACCAAACGAAGATTTTTATGAACTGGATCAAAAGTTAGCCAAGCCCAACCTGATCCTCGAATGCCAATAGCAAGAGCTGACAGGATGTCCTTCATTTTCTCCAGGGAACCAAAAGTTTTATTGATTTCACACAAAAGTTCAGGACTAGGCTCTTCAAAGTTACTACAAGGCGTAAGTGAATTCCAATATATGGAATGATTAATGTGGCCACCATAATTGAATTTAACAGCAGACATAAAAGAAACAGCTGAAGACAAGTCTTTCTTTGCCACTGCTTCTTGGAGTTTTTCTTCTGCTGCATTTAAATTATTGACATAAGCTGCATGGTGTTTGGTGTAATGGACTTCCATTATTTCAGAACTGATGATGGGTTCCAAAGCATTGAATTGGTATGGCAACTGAGGCAACGTGTGCTTCAACTGATTCCTCATTATTGAAAATTTTCCATTCCTGCATCACAGAACAATTAAAATCTGTTAGAGAATTTTTTTTTAAAAAAAAATTCTTGATTTAAACAAAATAACACAGCTATTTGTAAATCACAATAACTCAGATTATAAAAACTGACAATCACATACGCCTGAAAAATTTTATGATAATGCAAAGTGAATCATAATTTAGGATAAGCTTACAAGACTGAACCAAAAGATGGTACCAGAAGAATATGATTAAACAATGATTAAATAATAACTTACTGTTTGTAGATACACAATTTTTTCCAAATTAAAAATTTACAAGATAACTGTAATGTATGGATGTAGAAAAAATTACAGGAAGTTGTTCAGTCTACTATAATATTCCTAAACTTATACTGCACTATTAAAATATTGATTGCAATAGCTAAATTATACTGAATGACACAGTAATTATAATATAATAAATGAGGAAAAAAAATAAGATGAAATCTTGGTATGATTTGAAATATATAAAGATTCATTAAGGTTAAACAAACAACCCAAGCTTAACAGCATATTTTATTAAAAACGTTGAAAGAATTCAAAGCATCAGTAGTGTTAATGTTTCCTGAACATAGAATAATATACATAAAATAATAAATACTGCAAAAAAACCTGAGCCGAAAGCGTTGTTATCCAAATTCTAAATTACTTTTTTTCCTTCTGATATGAAAACTGACACCATTGAATAATGAAAGATCTTCCAAATTTTTTTCCCGTAAATTCAAATTCAGATATACGTGCACTGTTTTACTAACCTGTTAAAAAAAGATAGAGACTTCTTCAGAGCAAGCATAATTAAGTTTTTTTTTTAAAAAGACAGATAAAATAAAGATACAGCAGGAGTTATCGGAAAATTTTTATTTTTCATAAAAACAGAACGAAGCAATGACAGAATATGTAACAGCAAGGTAGATGGGGGGAAAAAAAGCATGGCGTATGCTTAGTTAACCATACCGTCGGTAGAGGCGGTCGCGTCGGTTGTGTGGTAATCAGAAGTGGTGTGAAAGAAGCACAAAATGGGTCCGCGGTCGGTTGTTAAACATAACAAATCCGTATGTTGATCGTAAGGCAGAACATGCGGATTTCGAGGGTTTAAGAAATGGAGATTGCCCTGACGAAAAATGGATGAATTAATTCATCATCCTTCAGTAAGGGTGAAACGGAAGAAAGTTCGAATTGTACAGGAACACTCTGAAGTAATCCACGATTTGTTCTCCGTTCGTGTATCAGATAAAACAAAGAAAGATGAAACCGATTCGAGTTTTGTGTTCATACCCTTGGAATTTGAGGAATTGGGCGTTGAAAAACCATCCGGAATTGTGGAAAGATTGCAGGTAATTAAATGAGTTTTTTTAAAAATTTGATTTATCCCACGGATTTTCTTGCATTTTTCCATTCGTCGGCCGAGGAGAAAATCCCTGAAATTCCATTTGTTGTTTCTCTTTTATTAATTCATTGGACGGCAGCTTATGTAACATAAAATACTTGTAAGTCGATTATTAGAATGTTTTGTAAGTAAACAAAAAAATTTTTTTTTTTTTCTAAATTAACGAATTTGGAAAATTTACAGAAATCTATAAATGTTGAATAATTAATTTCATTTCCTTAAAAGGTCATCGTGAATGGTCATGTGTGAATGAATTATTTTTGCGATATAAAAGCATGATAATGTTCGCATTGCTTCACATCACCTTTCAAAGGAAACATAAAAAACAAATTCCCATCATCTTTGTACATGTATTTTACACATGAATTAGAAATGTTTGATGAAAATGATTTCAGTCCCCAAAGAAAGTCACCCTTCACATTAAGTTTCAAAGTAAATTGAAATTGGCTTAAATTTTAGAATAATTCAGCATTGTTTGATTGAAATATTTACAGAAAAATTCAGTTTCCAACTTTTTACTGAATAAATCATTTTGTATTGCTCAGAAACATTTTTTTTTTCTTTTCCTTAGATTTGTACATTTCATGTAAACATCTTTTTGATAACATTAATATGTATTACAACCTTTATCAAAACTGCATTTAAATGTTGATGATTATCTATACATCATCACCTTCATTTCCTTATGATTTGAAAATGATTTGCTTTTTGAAAATTTACTCTGATTGCATTTTAATAAATTAGAGTTTTGCTAGTTGTTATGAATGATTTTCTGTTTGAAAATTAAAAGTTTGAAAGTATGAGTTTGAAAAATTACTAAACAATTTTGAGACATTGTTTATTTACAGACAGAAATGAATTTAAATTTCATGAGTTTGAAATCGGGTCATTATAAGTGAATGATGTTGAAGTTAATTGCTGTTGATTTAATAAAAAAATAAAAGGATTCCCAAGTTTTTGCGCTGAAGAAAAAAAAAAGAAATGTTAGTTTTGGTAATCCTTTGGTGTGGCGCTGTTTTTAAATAAACGCAGTTGATCAAATTATATCGGCATCTAGGATTAATCCTAAGGAAATACATTTGTTATATGGTTTTTCTAATGATACATGATAAAGGACGGGCCCTGTTTTGTTTTTGCCATGTTTTTTTAAAGTAGTTTGTGAGATCCGTTTTTGACTTGTGATTGGTGCCTGGATTTGGGTTTGGTTTTGAATTTTATTTTATCTTAAGTTTGATGGCGAAGGTTAAGAAAGATGTGAACTCGGCTTGACCATTAATGAGGTGCCACATTCTGGTTGTAAAATTTTTATGTTTATATATATATATATATATATTTTTTTTTTTTTTTGCGTGTCACACACTTTTCAGTTCTGCATTTTCTGCACAAGAAGGAGAAGGAAAGGAGAGCGGGCAAAACGCAGTCGCACTGAACAGCACACCAGCCATAAAATCGTGCTTTCGCCTGGAATTTAGTCGTACTTTTCCCCGTCGGATCTTGGTAATTTTTTCGCCGCAGCTCGGTGTTAAGTTGGTAACACCTTGAACTGCAATCCCTCCGGGAAAAACTTTGAGCCGCATCGAGAGCGAAGGTTTAGAATTTAAGAAAACCGAAAAAGTCCGACGACGGTTTCAGTCGTGTAACTTTCATAAATTTTATAAAAGCGCTTTTTTTTTTTTTTTTTTTTTTATGTGAGAAACTGACCCAGGATTAGCGATGTTTAATGTCGTTTCCGTTTATATAAGTCATTTAAATTTATGAAGTCTGTGGTGAAAAGTCCCGTTACCTGAAGATGGGCTCGATCCCAATTGTGCGAGCGGAAGTGCAGACGGGAGCGCGGCTGATTTATGGGTGTCGTCGATGACTCGCAGCGTTACCTTGGGAGGTAGCAGGAATCGATTCCGAAAGGACAAAGAGAACCGGATTGGATGAATATGGATGAGAAAAATGCCTTCAAGTACCTGAACGGGAGAAAAAATCTGTTTGGTTAAACGTTTTTTTCGATGCGAGGAGGGTTTTTGCTCTGCGTTCAGACGCTCTTGAAGCAACGTTCGTCGAGCCAAGTCGTTCGGTCGGTCGTCTGCTAATTACGAGAGGCCACCACTCGCCGCAAACTTTTATGCATTCCACAGGTGCATTCTCATTAATCATGCAAAACAACTTTTATTCAGAATGGGCCGTTATGCTGTTATAGCACAAATGGCGGCGTTACCGCTACATTAATTCAAAGAGCATGTCGCTGGGCGTGACCCCGCGGACTTTCTTCGAACCTGCGGCTTCGAGCGAAAACGGTGAGAGGCGATTTCGCGAAAAGAAGGAGAGAGCTTCCGGTGGCGGAGGGCCGCCGGAAGGAAGGACTGCATCCCCTCGCGTCGGCGGGCGAGGTTTGGGAGCGCCGACGCCCGGGATCCGTGCCGAAGCAGAAGACCGAGTGATTGACGACAGTGTCAAGGATCTCGGCGTGCCGAAGGAAGTGGATGACCTCACATCCCCCGAAACCTTGATGGTTGTTGCTTAATAACATCAGATCCGGGTTTGATGGAAACGTCACCGTGACACTTTTCGTCGCGTTCTGGTCGTTATGCGCGATGCAGAGACGTGCACCGTGACTCCGGCTCCCCGTTTCGGCCGGAAACCGCGCTTGCCGTTTCGGAACCGGACCGGTGGATTTCCCCGCTCTGCCAGCACCGACATGTTTTCTTTCAACTTCCGGAAACGTCGCTCTTGCGGCCGGCCTCCGATGTCTTCCCTGCCGAAAGATTCCGACCGCCCGCGAAGGGGAAAAAGAAGTCGGGGCAAGCGCGCATCTCGTTCCCAAAGCAAATCGTCGCCGGGATAATCACTTTCGGGATCGATCACGATTTTAAATGTTAAATAAAATTATAGAGATTCACAAAATTACACAGATCATGGATTACGATTTCTCTTTTGAGTTTCTTCATCCATTAGAAGAACATCCACGCTGCTCGGGTACGACTCCATGTGCGAGGATTCAGCGAGCGTCCCTTTTAAACATTTTTGTACGAAAAATGAGTTATGTTATCGTTTTATCGGGCTTCGGCTTTCCGTCCAGAGGGAAGCGATACAAACTTGAAATAAATAACGCGATCTGACAGGATGTCGTATTTTACGCAGGATATAACTAAAAGTGCTTCATCTCTGTCGAAGTCCACCGTTACCGGTTTTATAGGTAAAATTAACGTTTCCTGCTTTAGTTCCACGGATTATCATCGCTCTTCGGTATTCGGATCGAGATTTTTTTTTTTTTTTATCCAGCCGATGTCGAATCTCTTTTTGTCGGAGCTGCCGGGAACCAGGGCGTAACCGAATTTCCAAAGGTTTAGAATCCGGATATTAGGGCCGGCTCGAACGCGGCCGTCAAAAGAAGAATCCGAAAGTGGACGACGGTAATTTTTCATTCCGATAAATGGATTCCTGAAAAGATTTTTATGTCAAACGAGGTCCAACGCGGTCGCGTCCATAACGATCGTAATGGTCCGGCAGCCGGCGCGCGGAAACGAGTCTCGGAGTCGGGGAAGGAGACGCGGCAATCGTTACGTGGAATCAGCGGGGAAAAGAGAACAATGGAGCGGAAAATGGCATTGAACAAATGATTGATTTTTCCTTTGTTTCTTCTCCGAAAAATGTGTGAAAAAGAAAATTGATCTGAAAACCGGTTCCCCTCAGCCGTTTGCCAAGCAAGCGGTCGTCGCTGGAGGAAATCGAAGTCTCGCATCCGGTTCCGGGCGTTTGCGTTTTCTCCGTCGTCGTTCCGCGGTTGGCGGTTAAGTCGTCGCGCTTTTGTTGTCCGCAATTCGTTTGCCGTTTTCTCCCCCTCGAAAGCGGGGGTGGGAGGGGAACAGTCGAAGCGAACCGATTTCGCCTTCGGTCGACCAATGGGAGGCGAGCAAGGGCCCCCTCCCCGGGTGGAAAAGGCTGCCGGAGGAGGGGTAGGGGTAAACGACCGGTCGCGCATTCGGGGTCCACCGTCGCTGTCGTCTCGGGCGACGGGGCGGGGGGAGGGAGAAGGGGGAAATTGCGACCGCGAAATGCAAGAAAACCGCGAAACGTTTTCGGCCTTGAGACCCGGAATTTCACATGAGAGGTGGCAGCCCGTGTTGGTGGCGACCGCGGCCTCCGCGACCGTTTGGCACCCGCCGATCGGGAAGACCGCGCCGAACGGCTCCGTTCGAAAGCGGATGCGGATCGTTCTCCTTCCCCGAGCACGTTCCTCGGGCTGAGGTTTCCGCTGGGAACGAGGACGCGCGGCCTCCTCCTTTCCCCCCTCCCGTACTTTCCTCGGTACCTGAACAGAGGATGAATGAGGCGTGATAACCAGGTCACCGTCCGCGCGTACTGTACACCTTGAGAGATTGCGGACCGTCTCCCGGATACACAAGTCTTTGACGTCAGACCTCCTTCATCTATGTTTCGACGTTGCTTCAGTGCCTCGCGTGTTATCGTCGACGCAACATTTATCGCGGCTTGCGCCAAGCTTTGCCTCAAGTAATTTTCTGTGCATTTTAAGTGCGTTTTGTATTTGGTAAACCTCACGACTGGAATATCGCACCGGCATGAGTTGACATGACCATTTACATGGTAAATACATCACCGCATCCGTTTTCCTTTCCGTCGGGCATCAAGTTGTGCCATCGCGTAGGTTTTACAGTTACGTCACAGGCAAACCCCTCGAGTAAATGCACCACTTCCGGAGATCGCATTTGCGAAAGTCGAGCTCCGACATCTTCGATCAACCCGCAAAAGCGAACGTTCTCGCGCGCGCCATTCCCGAACGGGCAACGCACGGGAAAAAGGGAGGACCCGAGGTTCGACGCCGCGTTTTTTGCGCAAATCGCCGTCTCCGAGATGGAGCGGCGCGCCGCGTTCGTCGCTCCCTGACGCAGCGTGCACCGATCCCCGCGGGTCCCCGTCTTGTTGGCTTGCTTTTTCCGCCGCAGCAACGATTTCCGCCGTCGCAGCGGGCGAAACGATCGGGTTGATCGTCCGCGGCAAAAGACGGCGTGACACGGAAAGAAAAGCATTCGTCTTTGATCGCGTTAATGGTTTCGATTTCCGCAACGCAACTTCCTTCTCCGGTTCAGGGTTTTCCAGTCGATTGTGCTTTTGGGATATTTCGAGCCGATCCCAAAAGATCCATTGTTTAAACGATTTTTCGCTGCGATCCGCCTCGTTTCTCTCGCGTTCCCGGCGCAGCACCGTCTCCCGCCCTTCCCGCTTCCCTCCGTGCCGATGACGGGCCGACGGCTCGGGTTTTCGAATCTTTAAGTTACCCTTTTCCTTTCTCTGCGATTGCCCCAAACCTCCCTCCTCCCCTCCCGCAATCGGTCTGCCGTCCACTCCGGTTGATTCCGGCAGATTTTTTTTTTCCTTTTCATTCTATTTTGCCGTCTCGGTCACTCTAGTCGCCACCCCGTGACCCGGTTTGACGCTGAAAAATGTCGGTCGCCGGGGCGTCCGCGACTTCCGCTGGATCGCGTTCAGCATCCGGGATTACCCAACGCTGCACGATCCGCGTCCGCGTCCGATTAATGTACAAGAAACCGAAATCGGCTTCGCCCGCGCAGGATCGGGTTCCCTTTAGTTATTATCTATTGGGAAACCACCGTGAAAGTGCTCTTTATATGGATAAGTCTCAATTCGCGGATAACGCGGCATTAAAGGAGGAAACCTCGCCACAATGGCACATTTCCAAACAAATCGGCTTGTTTATATATCAAGGATCCAGGTTCGGGTTCAGGTTCCTCTCAGTAAACGTCTTTATGGTCTGATTCTTGGTAAATTCAGTCCCACGTCATTTTGCCGCATTTTTTTTTTTTTTAACTTAAAACGTAATTACGCTTAGAAACATATGGAACAAGTTGTCTTCTGCCGTGCGGAATAAGAACCTACAACGCGGTGCATCCGGGACCGGAAAAACCATTCGAAAATGGAGTGTTTCCCTTTTTAACTTGAGGGAAAATTTAATATCGAGAAAATTCAGGTTCGAGCCACTGCCCAACCTGCTCTCCGTTCCATCACCTTTTTCCATTTGGCCGTGTAAACATAGCATTTCAGTTTAACCGACTGCATGTGAACGCCCGTAAGAAAATCCAAAATTCCACCGCGCGAATTCGAACATTTAGATTTTACGACGTCCCACGTTAATATTTTATTTCCCAAACTTAATACTTTTTTGCCGAAATGCAACTGAGCTGCGCTTAAAAATTAAAATTTCACATCCTCCCCGTAATGGGAACATCGCGTTGCGGAATCATTATTTATTACGGTTTAAACGAAGATTGTGTGTGATTTGCACGGAGAAAAAGAGAATGGCAGCGGATCGATGCTTTCCGCGCGATAATCCGAGAGCAGGAATATGTTGGCGGTGCATTATCAGTTTATCCATCCCGCAGAATGGAATTTCTTTCTATACGTGAAAACCAATGTACACTTGACCCAACTGGTAATACTGGTAGCTGGCACTCCGTTGGTCACGGTCGAATGCCTAAGGTCAAGAATAAAATGTCGGAATCCGCTACATCGGGCTGGCAAACGATAAAAAGCGATCCGAATTGCAGAAGGAAAGGCAGTGCGGCATCATCCGGGGATTTCGGCAGTTCAAATTGAACGATGCTGCGGAAGGTCCCGAAATGTCGCAGGAGCACCGCCCGGGTCAGAGGAGGAACCTCCCTCGGGTTTCCCGGGTCCGAACAAGGCTCGCGCCGGGGCGACGACGCGCGCGGCGAGAAAAATGTCGAACAAGAGCAAGACCAGGATGTTCGCATCCTGCAATCGAGTCTGCGGGTATCTTGCGCCCACTTTTTACTCGCGCACTTTCACTTCTTTCAGGCCGCGGCAACGTTGCGGACCGGTTTCGTTAATTTCTCCCGAGAGATGCGACGCACTGCGGCAAGTGGAAAGCATCGGACGGACGGCGACGTCCGCGCGCGAAAATGCGTCTTGTTGCCAATCGATTTGGCCTGCCGGGCGGAAGAGAGATTTTCACCGCGAGGCACCAGGCAGACGAACAGCGAAGAAGAGCAATGCGTATCCGGTTCGATTGTGCTGTGCATTCCTTGACCCCGCGGGTCAGATCCGCTTCTTGCGGAGGTTCCGGAAAAATTTTTCTTTTCGCATCGTTCGCTGCTGTCGGGTTCTCGCATAACGCAGTCCCATTTCGTTCGACGAAATTGCTTCGGATATATGTCGTATCGCCAGTCGTGCCAACCCGCGTCCGATTTTTTCCCAAGTCTAACGATGAAGATTCGTTCGGCAAGTTTTCCGCGTTTAATGCCACTTGATGCTTGATGCAATCCGCTTCGCCTGGAATACAGCTCTTTTTTTTTTTTTTTTTTTTGTTGTTGTCAGAGCTATGTGGATACGTTGTGCGCGACGGAAAAAGACCACGATGAAACCTCGCTGGGAGGAGAAGATTCCAGCTACGATTCAGACTACGAAGCGGAGGAGTCCAAGTCTCATCAGGACGTCAGTCGAACCGTATCCGACACTCTGGGCGCAGAATTCGCAGAGTACGTTTCCGCCTTGGGTCTGAACTCGAGCAGCTACCACGCCAAAGTCGAGTTCGGGCTCAAACTCGGATACACCGAAAAACTGGTCCAGGCTGCCCTGTGCAAGCTGGGACCGAATCCGAGTCAAAACGAGCTCCTTGCGGAGCTCATCAAACTCGGTGCTCAATCCCCGAAGCTGTCCGAGTTCGAAAGCGACGAAGGCGGGGAGGAAGCTCTCGTTGAAGACACCGGAGCAAAGCTTCGTCCGATTGTGATCGATGGCAGCAACGTTGCCATGAGCCACGGGAACAAGGAAGTGTTCTCCTGTCGGGGGATCAAGATTTGCGTGGACTGGTTCAAAAGCAGGGGGCACAAGGAGATAACCGTTTTCGTGCCCAAATGGAGGAAGGAAGCTTCCAGGCCGGATAATCCCATAACAGGTAGGCCATCAGCGATGCCCGATGAGGGGCCACTTCTCGTTCGCCTTTCGGCGAGAGTCCGTTCGAAGCCCAGTGCCGAACGCACGTCGCCGCTCGTTCCCGCATTTCCAACTGCCTGGAAAGCCTTGGAAACCTGTTAACTTCGATTCGTTCTTTTATCCAGTTTAGTCGTCGCCCAGAGAAGCACCAACTTCGCCGTCGCTCATTGCGGAATCCGTTCAGAACTTTAGGTGAATCGTCAAAATAACGTTTCACCGCTTGCTTTTCCTTTTCCGTCCCGATCTGAAATTTCCGAATTTTTCCCTCGGGAAAATCTCTCGAATCACGTCGAATATTTTCCCTTTTCCAGATCAAGAAATACTGTCGGAGCTCGAGAGGGAACGAATAGTTGTTTTCACGCCATCCAGATTGGTGGGAGGGAAAAGAACAATTTGCTACGACGATCGTTACATCCTTAGGTTGGCCGTAGAACTGGACGGCATCGTCGTCTCGAACGACAACTACCGGGATCTCGCCCAGGAAAGCGTGGAGTTCCGGAAAGTTGTAGAGGAGAGGACTCTGATGTACTCGTTCGTTAACGACAGGTACGACGACATTCGAAGACCGAACGAGGAAATTCGTTATGAATAAAAGAGCACAAATTGGCATTTTCCATTTCAGATTTATGCCTCCGGACGATCCGCTGGGCAGATCGGGACCCACCCTGGACAACTTCTTGAAAATGCGAACGAAACGAGCAGATTCCGCCCCTCCGTGCCCGTACGGCAAAAAATGCACCTACGGAAACAAATGCAAATACCATCATCCGGAAAGAGGACCATTCTCGCATAAATCCGTCACCGAAAGACTCGTCGAACACGCTCAGAAGCACTGGCAGGCGCGAGGGAGTCGCGATTCTAGTCCCGGAGGGAACCAGCTCAAGTCTCTGAGCGTTCCCCTCAGCTCAGACGACCAAAGTCGGCAGCATGGGGTCTTGCGGAAGACGCCGTTGTCGAGAACGAAATCCGGAGCTCCGGGGTGTCCGCTGACCCCGGCCCCGGCCGAGAGCGACAAGGTGGCCAAGAGCAAGAGCGTGGAGAACATCCTTAACGAGAGTCGAGGAGCAAAGGGCCAGAATCCAAATCAGCCGCACAATCCGTACCGGAGGCAGACGAACGCTCAGGACTGGCAATATCCTCAGGTCATAAATCAGGGTTCGTCGCACGGAGTCGTCGGGCAGAGGCTGTCCGACCCGGAATCCGCTCAGGGAGACGTCGTACGTCTGCATCGCAAGCTGGAAAGGCAGCTGAGTCTCAATCCGTTCGATCCCACCGGCTGCGGCATGGGGAGGGTGTACGTGCCCGTGGAGAGGCACATCTGGGAGCACCAGAACGTCCAGCGAATCGCTTCCGCGCCCGATTCCTGCAGGCCGGCCCCGCCGCAGCATTCGGCCCAGAGGCACATGCACAGAATGAGCAGCACATCGGACCCCCAGATAAATCTCTGCGCGCCGGACCCGTCGCCGATGCCCGATCCGTTCGAATCACGTTCGTGGGTTCCGCCCCGGACGAGCGGCGCGATGTATTCGCCGCGGGGTCCGGTTCGATTCACGCCCCAGCCGCACTCGCAGTTTGCTTCTTACTCGAAGGAAGAAGCGCGCAGGAAGATCCACTACCATCTGGCGTCGATTTTCCCGGAGGAACAGGTCGTCGCCGCCCTCCAGCTTTATCCGGACGAGACGAAGCCCCAGGAGATTTGCGCCGCCATCTTGGCGATGTTCAACAAATATTAAGCCTAGTCCAGTTTCCCTTTCTTGGTTCTCCATCGCGAAGCTCTCAGGTTCTTCTAGTCACGTTGTTTGATTTGGACGAGACGCTGATGTGATCTTCCTGCGCTGCATTGAAATTGCGAGTCTTTTATTTCCCTCACTTTGATGCGACGGTCAAAGTTGCTCGCCAGCGTTGCTGCCGGCGATTCGGAAGAGATGCAACTCGCTTGGGCATCGTGCGGTGGCACACGAGGCCGACGAAAATTTCGGGCGCTTCTCGCGCGCTTTAAAACTTTTAAGAAATTTGAAATACTTTTTTAGATCCTCTCAAATACCTTCAAGCCAAAAAGCTTCGTCTGGCAGATCGGTGCTCTCATATGTAGTCCGTTCAGATTGCTCCGAAACGAATTTATTTCGGTTCGCGTTGTTTAAATACTAAATTTTTTGAATACATATTATTCCTTTAGAAGTTTGACGTGCAATTCTCGAGTGTGAAATGAAAGAATTTTGAGAGCACCAGAGGGTTGAAAATTGCTTATGAGATGTTTCGGTTTATCCCAGTATGTAATGTAGGCGATGATTTTTCGTGTCTACGTAATTGATATGCACATGTGTAAATATGTTGGAATTTAAATACTGAAATGCATCATATATATATATATATATATATATATATATATATAATAATGACAAAGGGAAATTCTTTCGGTTATTTATCATGCAGATTGTTCTGACGTTTATTATTGTGATTGTTGAAAGCCCTTTATACAAAAGTATATGTTTATATGAATATATTTGGTTTTTAATTTAAATACGTTAAATCGCGCGAATGACCCTTTTAATCAAATCACTGAAAAAAGATTATTAATAAAAAAAATGTCGCCCACCGAGTCAATAGATATAACAGTATGAAATTGCATCGTTTTCAATACATGTGCCAAATGATGAGTTGTCAAATCGAACCGAGAAAGTTATAATTTTTTTACATACAAATATTTTATTAGGCGTCAAGAAAAATTTTTATTTTTAATACGAAAAAAAAAAAAGAAATATATGTTAAAACAAATATCTTTTTAATATTGTGCATTAGAAAAGGCGCACATTATTGTACGCGTTAAAGTTCGCCTTCTTGGAGTAAGGCAAACGTTAGATAAATCTTCCATCTTATTGACGTAAACATTTGTCTTATAGCAATATTATCGCGGAACAGAAATACATAGCCAATATATGTATGAAGAGAACTCCAAAAGGGATGATTCAGTGATTTCTTTCATTTGGTGGCCCATGGATTTTGTCCCTTGAAACGTTTTTCAAAGGCGAAATTCTTTATTGTTGAAAAATTTGCATTTTTGATTTACAATGATCTTTTTGCATTTGTTGTTAAATGAATCGAAATCGTGTGCTTGTTGCTCGATCGTGCAGGACATGACTTCCTATTATTATCTGTTTTGTTAATTTCCGCATTTTGTTGCCTTTTGTCATCTTTCGTACTTTTCATTATCTTTCGAGGCGATCCTCATACCTTTATGGTTAAGCGTTCCGCACTGCAGCTCCGTTCGCGGTCGCTTGCCGTTGTGCTCTCCGTCAATCGCAGATAGGTAACTGGATTTTTTTTTTTTCCCTGATAATTCATTCAGTCGCACACAAAGTAATTTTAATTAAAAGTATCTTTGACTAACTATTTAATATTGAACATTAAATAAGAGATGTAGTTGAATCTTGAATGTTTCTCGCATTCCGCCGCCGAAAGAGGCACTTGCAAATATTTATATTCTTCTATATGAGAAATTATTCGAGATTTTGGATGTCCTTTATAAAATATTATCGAAGCAGTTAAATGCTTTTTAATCCGTTTCATTTTTGAAAAATGATTATTACTATTAAGTTAATTGAGTGTATGTTTTACAGAAGCTTCATATTGGAGTCTCCTTCCATGGTTTAGCATGGAATTTACATTAATATTAATTTAATTTTAAAAAATATATATATATATATTGTTAATGATAATTTGGTCTTTTTTTTCAATCTCATACAACCGTCCGCAGAGTGGTTCAACACTGTCACTCCAGTTGAGGGTTGGCAGTGCCTGCGTTTAGAGGGATCGCCATCGAATCGGAAACGCCGGCGTCGATGCGAAACTTCCGAGATTTCGATTCGCGATGCGGCTTAGGGCCGTGTACAGCCTCATCGCGTTCGATGGCGAATTTCTTCGGCTAATCGATTTCGGGCATAAAGATAAAATCCACGGAAAGGCCCATTAAAGGTCTCGGTTAGCATCGCGATACGCGAACATCCCATCACGGGAAGGGCAGTAAAGGAAGATGTTAAAGACCGGGGGGAAAATTCCGCGAGATCCTGCGCCGTCGGTTGCTGCGGTCCATTCAGAAGGAATCCGTTTCCGTTTAGTCGCCAGAAAGCGGGATTCGCGCGCGTCCAACGCTTCCCGGCCGCACGAGCCCCCGTCGAAAGGCGAACTCCGCCTCGCTCGCGCATCCTCGGCTCGTTATCGCAATTTATTTCGGATCACGTTCGGGTTCCGAACCAACGCCGTGCGGGCGCTTCGCCGCGCGAGAAAACCGTGAAAAACCGGAAGTGCATCCCCGATGGGATCCGTTTCCTTGGCGTAAGTACAGCAAATTTCCGACCCCACGCGTGGGCATTCACGCAATTTCGATGCGAAATCGTGGTGTGACTTCACCACTTTTTCCATCCGACGGTTTACGAGGTAAATCGGGCTTTGAATAGTGCGATCCGCCTCCGAGCATCTTCATCGCCACAAATCCGTTCGACCTCGCCGGTTGCGTCCCACCGAAAATCGCTTTTCGTCGCCTCGGATCGCACGTCGGAGCCGTTCGATCTCCCTGATTGACTCCGCCGCGGGAAAGCGGAAGACCAAAACCTCCTCCGAATCTGTCCCCGCTTTTCCCGTCGCATTTTCCAGTCCGTTTCTCCCGTCAACCGCGCTTCGCAGGCAAATATTTGCATGAATAATTCACAAGAAAACCACCATCTTGGAATAGCTAAAAGCAATGACCTTCTCTGCCTTTGCCGCTCGTCGGTTTCGGCTCCTTTCGCTCCCCGCAAGCCCGTGCTTTGCTCTCCAAAGAGAAACCGCCGCAGAAGCAGCGTTCGGCGGGTTAAACTGACTGGTGAACGGCTCGAATGAAAACCCCGCAAAAACTTACTTCAACTGAACTTGCTTTCGCTTGCGCTCTGTTTGCCTTAATCCGCCTGACAGGTAGACCCGGTGCGTCGGATAAGTCTCGGGGAATTGCAAGCGCGATTAACCGACGCGCCCGACGTTATCGAGGACGGTTGATCGTCGGAAATAAAAGGAAGCGAAATTCGAGAACTGGATGGGAAACGTGATAGACGTTGGCATTTCCATTTCCGGAGCGGAAAACCCCGGAAGTTGCTACCGTGCCGATGCTGTTCCTCGGATAAAAACTCAGTCGAAGCCACCGCTTGTAAGATCCGGGTGTGATAATTACCGCGAACGGCTTTTAACATCATCGAAAATGCGGCACCGTTTTTTATCATAAAAGGCTCGCGATATATCCCCAAACGGAGACGGTCGAGCCTTCGGAGCAAACGGGTGTCCCGTTTCGGCGGATATCGGAGGCAGCGCTTCGGGTCGTTCCCGCTCACCGCCTACTTGCAGCCCGCCGCTGCCAGGTGGCGAGTTATCGGAGGTATCGCTTTTAAACCGGCGTCATCTAATTCGGTTATCTGGCCGCAAACACTTTTATCTGCTCCGAGTGAATCGTCGACCGTTAATAAAAGCGAAAGCTTTCACCATATCAAACGCCTCGCTATGCGTCGCGGTTTGCGCGAGAAGATATAAAAGACGTCGGTTGCCGAGGGTCCCGGGAGAAATCCATGCACGCATCCGACGGGTGGCTGCCGGTCGGATCGATTCCCCGAGATGCGCTTTCTTTCCACCCCGCAGCGTGCACGGCGACGTGGCGCACCATTTCGGCGATTCGCGGTTGGCCGCGGTCAACCCGACCGAGCCATCCGCGAATGACGACGAAAGCTCCGGCGCGGTTTTCCGCCGCTGAAAGCCGGGGGACGTTTCCTCCGGAATAAAAAAGCAGAGAAACCTTTCAAAATGCGACAGAGAGCTCTGGAACCCGATAACGAAGTGAACCTCCGTCCGCTTTTCCGGTCGGGCACCACGCGAAGAAGCTTACTCGACGGACTCCGCTGTACGAATCACAGATAATTTCCATCTCAAAATATCACTTTTTTCAGCGAACGTGATATTTTGTTAAAAAAAAAAAAAAAAAAAAAATTTCCTTCTGCCAATTTGCCACATTCCAATTATCTGCGGGACCTTAAGATCTGCCCCGTTTCAGAATATTGACTTCGACCAGATAAATTTGTCATCAAGCATACGGTGAATTTGTTAACGGACTTAATCGTAAATATTTATGCGTTCACATTCATATTTTTGAATAATCTAGTTACTTTTCAACGTTACAATCGTGGTACAGAGTCGTCTATTTACTTCGGGGGAATAGAAGAAAATTTAAGATGTCCTCCGGGTTTCCCGACGCGTTCGAAGCTCCCGTTAAGTGAGGTTGAAATATGAAGTTCCGACGAGAAATTACATCGACAAAATAGCAAAAAGCCCCCGCTGCTGGTGAAAAGCTTCGGTTTCACGTGGCATTCACACAAAAAAACTTCTCGTCCATAAATTGTGCAAATGGCATTTATTCCAAAAAAAAAAAAAAAGAAGTACTTAAAAAAAGGATTCCGCTTTTTACCAAGGGAAGACTCAGAAATTAAATTAATGAATTCGAATTCAAAATTATTGAAAAATTAATTGTTTCAGAAGGAAAAAAAGCCTTTGCGACAGAATCGTGTCAGAATTTACGCGAAATAAAATATCGGTTTGAGTCAAGTGAAAAATTTTCCAAGCGTCGACAGCCGGCCGGAAGCGGGGATCGGAGATTGGCAGCACCGACCGCTGGTCGGCGGATCGCCCTCTGGAACGCGTCGCCAAAAAAGCGAAACTTATCCGCTTCCAGCCAAGGCAAAAAAAAAAAAAAAAAGTCGATCTAAAGTGTTCTGGAAAAAATTTTATTCTCCCCTTAAATCATCATTAAAATGGGCGAAGAATCATTTACCAGACGAACAAGAGAAAAAAGGTTCACGGACTCAATCGAGCTAAATGGACGTTTTCACTTGCGAGCTGCCTCTGCTGTCGCGGCCTCCGCGATCTTTCGCCTTAATCCTGAGAAAAGCTTCGTTCTTTGTTCGATTTTGCGGCAGAGGCAAGCGAAAGCCGCAGCATCGGCGCTCTTTTCGCGTCGGCACCGACGCTGCACCCCCGCGGCCACTGAAAATTTTCGCGGGGCGATCTTCGCCGGCGTGAACGGAAGCGGTTTCCACTCCCTGCAGCGAAACGCTCTCCTCTCGGGCTGTAAGCAACTTCCTTCGCTCGTCGGTATTTCCATCTTGTAATTGCGCGTCCACCGGTTCGTAGGTGAGCGAGTCCTTTCAGTTTGATTTAAAGGAGAAACCTTTTGCATGTGCGCACCTTCACAAAAAGCTGTTTGAAGTGCCCGCGTCAGCTGCGGATGCATTTTACCGAACGGCATAGGTGGAAAATTGTTTTCTCTCATTTTGAACCGTTCACGACCCAGCGGAAGTAAAGCATCACACCGGAGACAATCCCGTCCTTCCGATTTCGTCCGCGTTCGTCCGTTTCTCTTGAACGAGTCGTCTTCGCCTTAAAGGAAACAGGTCGGTCGACGTGGTAACCGATTGCAATGTCCCCCATTATGCATTGTACTTTTGCATGGAAACTCTCGCGTCGGTGTCGCATTATTTAACGTTGTATTCGGCACTATAAAAAAAGATAATGTGTTGTGAAATCCTACAAGTATTTACTTAACATTTTTTACGAGCTAAATTTGATGAGGTCGTGTTTTACGATGTCACTAAGAAGATATGTATCTCGCGGTTCGTGGAGTGCCATCGGAGTGTCGCACTCATCCTTTCATTGATTCCGCCCCTGCTGCTTGCCCTTTTGGAAGCATTCCGCTTTCCATGCGAAAATCTTTATTTGCGACCTGTGACTGATACCTGGAGAAATCTTACCCAAAATATTTAAAAGTGGGTTAAAGCGATTTAAATTTCTTTTAAAGTTCAATATTAAGAGCTGGAACTTTAATTGGCTGAACCTTTCTGCCATAACTTCAGGCATAACTTTTTAATATTCCCCCGAGATCAACTTTCCCTCGGATAAGTCAATGCTTAAAGGAAAAGGCAGAGATTGACATGTAATCAACGCCAAAAGGAGCCATAAAATGTGAATGTCAAGCGATGATTATTTTAACCTATGAGTGGCGAAAAAAAAATCCGTCAGCGTACAATACGGAGATATTAATTTAGAGATAATTAGCAAATGCAATTTTTTACATACATCAATTTTTGACTTTGAACCAGTTTATCTCAAAAGACTTTCGGAAAGTCTGAACTTGGCGCATATAATATCCGGAGAAAATAATATCAGTTGGAAGATGAAATAATTTAGCATAATCTAATGACAAAACCTTACTTTCTGACATGTCTTTGAATATGCGATCCGCGGTTCTGAGTTGGATTTTGAGATTATTTTCCAAGTTAGAAACCTGATTTCATTTTAAGATTCTTCAACGTTTCATCCACAAAAAAATTATCTGCTTGCAATTACATCCAGAAGATATCATTATTATGCGATTATTCGCCTTAAGGTAAACACGATTGTCGTCTTGAGGAATGCTTGAGATTTGCGGTGCGAATGCTCCTGCGGTGTTCCTGCTTCAGCAGCTTTTACGGAAAGCTTAATTCGACATTAATTTCGTCTACTTTGCTGTCGTGGAAGAGAATCGGGGTTGCCTAAGCACGTTTAACTCTGAGAAGGATGACACTGAAAAGAATCAATTGGCCATTTACGCTCTTGACGCCTCTTCGGTCATGATTATTAATGTTAAATTATTCCAGCAAGACGGGCCCGTAAGAGGAAGAGGTTCATATCAAAGAAAAGTTCATTTCATTCCGGAAGATCTTCATAATAAAATCGTGTATATCTCCTGAAAAATAAATAAAAGCCCGTGCGAATGTAAAGTGGACAATAAAATTATAGAGAGATTTTGAAATTTAAAAGTGAAATTAAATGAGTAACGTTTTCTTTTGCGAGTAAGGCTTCTGCCTTCGGCATGAAAAAGTTTTTCTACGCCAAATACACGGAAACTGAGCTTTTCGCCGCCGGAAGACATCCGATTGAGTCAACAACAAAATTCGGATCAGAAAGCGAGTTTAAATTTTAATGGTAAAAATCTCGAAAAGGAGTGAAACATTGTAAAGAGAACGGATAACTTTCAGATTGGCTTCGTAGGGGGCAAAATCAGGGAAAAGAAAAATTGCAATTAATTATCGCACCATTCCGAAGTATGAGTTCTTTATTTAATGAAATGGAATCTTACTTGCGGCGTGACCCGTAGCCATGTTTTAAAATCAAAAATAGTTATCACCCATTAATATTTTTCGTCGACATTAAACTTCGGTAACGTCCAAAATTGTCGTTAGATTCCGTAACTTGAAGCGTTTTTCGTGCTTTGCAATTATATTTTCACATGTCGCTTTTCCTGCGTTGTTTTAAACGGACAAGACGAAAAACATTCAATCTCACTAAAAAAAAAAAAAAAAAATTTCTTCCACATTCCGTTTAAAAGAAAATTTCTAAATTGCCACCATTTTTGAAAATTTGGCCACACAGAAAACAGTGATTTTTATGTGCTTAATTTCACACGATGTGCAATCAAAATTATCTAAATGAAAATTATTGCATAAAATGGCGAAAACAAAGGCGAATAACTTAAGGAATGTAAATTAATTATTTAAGAACAACGGAAGAGCACGAAATTTCATTCTGTACGCAACTATTTAATTTAAAATTATTTAATTTTAAGTATCGAAGTGCTGAGCTGAAACCGTGTGAAAAATTTGCCGGATCGCGCTTTCCGTTAAACTCCGCGCGACAAATTTTCCCACATCTCCGTTTCCGGAAATTCGTTAAAATGTCCTTGGGTTTCATTTGCATTTCGAGTTTTCACGTATAGCCAGTCGCAGACAACAAAATCCTTTTCGTGTTTAAATTTGACAGTTCCTTGAGTAACTTGGAATAACGATACCGCA
Source organism: Ricinus marginatus (assembly GCA_028565995.1). Lineage (NCBI taxonomy): Eukaryota > Metazoa > Arthropoda > Insecta > Psocodea > Ricinidae > Ricinus > Ricinus marginatus. The sequence goes on from JAOWBB010007141.1 coordinate 74,805, forward strand.
AAATAGCATCTCAGGTTAGTGTTTATTTCGTAATTTCGCCTGAGTCTTCTTTTCCGCGGCCATCATCCGGTGGATTTATCAACTGTCTTTGCAGGGTAAGCTGCGTTCTTTACTATCGTCGAATCAGTCGGGGAGTAGTCCTCCCGCCGATTCGACACTCGCTTTTGAACGGCGAAATAGGATTTGAATCCCCGTTTAGCTCTGCCCACGAACGTGCAGGAATTCGTTCCTGGGAGAAGAAGAAATGGAAAATTTGGCTAAAAAGGCGATGGACGAATAACATCGATGGAAAATACATTTTGAACAATTGGACTCTCCCGGTCGAAAAGGTGGCGATTGCGTTGGTTTAGGTGGCGATGTTTCCGCAAATATTTTCCAAGATTTATTTTTTTTGCATATTCCAAAACGACCTGGCTAAGTCTTCTGCATGCATTTTATTTGGCGACTCGGATAAATCCTTCACGGTTTTTGATTTTCTTCATCCGGCGGACGATGCGGATGAAAGAGCGAAAAATTTTATTCATTATTTTTTCACTCAGGATACCTCAAATATCAGAGCGGGGCAAAGGCTCCCCGGGCCTCGCCGCCATATCTCGATGGCGTTCCTGAAGGACGCGGACCATTAAATCATTTATTACGTCAGCCGGAATTTTTTTTGGAGGGAAAGGAGAGGGAACGATCCTTTGATTAATGGCTTTCATTTAAAAAATCCCATCGGACACTTCTCCCATCTTCGCTTCTGGCTCTTTCACATAAATTTCTCTTCCCCCCCCCCGTCCCCTCTTCCTCGCCAGCTGGATATTTGGTTCCCGATTGACGTGTGCTCTGTTGCCCCTTTCCGTATCTCGCTATCTAAAGACACGAAACGTGATTTTCTTCCACGTTTTCTAATGAAACTTTCCTTAATCGGCCATTTAATTTTGCACTTGCCTCAGTTAAGCTGCGACTTGAGCAGACTCGTTTTCGTTGTTTCTGATACAAAAGAATTTAACTTCTCCAGCTAAATGACTTAAAATTTCATTACGACTTGTATGTATATACGCACAAATATTTATAAAACAGAAAAAGTAGCTTTTTATAAATTTCCTTTAAAATTTATATTCCAAAAATTTTTGTCATTATTACAGCCTTTTCATATTGAAATGGTTTTGAAGAGTTTCTGTGCTCAGATTATGTAATAAACTAATTTTAGCTTGTACGTATTATAATGTAAATGGGGTTATAAAACATTTAATTCAAACTTAATTGTTTTTTTCATGCAATTTAGATTTGCCATTAATGTTATACATTTCCCTCAAATATAATAGAGTGCATTATACCCGTTGATTGTCCCGTTATAGATTTTTCAATTGTCCAAGTGTGATTATAAATTAATTAAATATGATTATGCAAAAGATTTTTATTCGTTTGTAAAAGCGAGAATTAAACTCGAAATTTAAGTTTTTTCTTTCCCAGATTTTTCATAACAAAAATTAAAAGTAAATTTTAAACTGATGTGTTCCATAATTAGAGCTCCTGCTACGGTCAAAGTCCCAAATGAATGAGATATTTTTCTTCCTCTTTTTTTTTTTATGGGTAAAAATTTAATTTTATGGTTAGTAATTGTTTTCTTCGTGTCCTATACGGTTGAAACAGGCGTTTATGTTTCACGAGGATGGAGAAAAAAAGCTAAAATATAGGGGTTATTTTGCTGGCGTTTGTCTTATATTTAGTTTGATTGAGTTGATGATACTGAAATTCTGGAATTCTGCCGGGACCAGGAGCTTCCGCTTTACAACGGAAGCTTTTGTAAGCGATCTCCATCATACATCTGTATTTTTGGGACGACACCAACAGAAAGAAGTGACAGGAAACTTTGACTTATAACCGCAACATTTTACTACCTTGTCTAATGCAGCCCTGTGGGTGGAATCGAGGGAGTGAAGTAGGAGAAGCACGTAAAATATTTAATCGCTAAATTTCAGATGGGAAAAATCTCAAACATCACGTAAATTACATAAAATGGAAAATGTTTTTCGTATATGTTACAAGAAAATAAGGATCGAGGATGTAGAAAAATGGTAAAGATTTTGATTGGAGAAAAACTTGCTTGAAATAGTTCGTCTCGAGAAAAATTCCCCATGGCTATGCCACAACGGTTGTGATAGTGAGACTTGTGACAAGCAAAGCTTTTCACTAAATAGTGAGTTTGCATTGGATAAGTGATTTCTTCATTATGCAAGTTTCTATTTGAATGATTTAATAAATTTCAATTTCTTTTGCACATTTCTGCTTCATCGCCGACAGAGTCAAGAAAATGTAAATGTGGCGGAAAATCGTTTTCGGTGCAGTGCCATAGAATTATTAGCTCGTTAAGCTATAAATTCCTTAGCTTTCATATTTATTACTAGCTTCAAGTTTAATAATCCGCTGTCAAGGCAAGAAAATTTGTGTTTCTTGCATGCCGAAGCATTACTCGTGGCCCGTTAAATATGGAGACCCTTTGCATCCGAGTACATGACTATTAAATGAGATTAATTGAAGCTTATTCGATATTCAAAAGCTTAGAAATTTCTCCTCAAAAGGGCTTGAACCATCGATCTATTTTCATCTTGCGCAAAACATTTCTTCTACTATTTGATGACTGGTACTTTACAGTGAAAGGAATTTACCTTATATATGTTGAAAATTTAGGATAAATGAAAATTTCTTAACGAATTAGAAGATGCTGTATATTCTTTTATGCTGTTCAACGTCCAGATACAAAGAACTAATCGTTTTTTGACGTCCATTTCACTGAAGGGAAAATATATTACAGTAGCTGCTGTCTGTAATTAAAATTAAATTGTCGCGACGAAAACAATGTTTATAAGCGATGACAAGTTTTTAACATTAAGCCCTCCTTAATATTAAAAATAAGTAAATAATTAAGTGAATAGTCCAGTTAGGGCTTTTTATTATGATATGGGCTAAGCATTTATACAAAAATTCATTTCCTCAATGCCAAAGGAGACCAACTTGTCCATTAAAGATAAAACGGTATTGACCATAGACATACGGTAAAGGATTTACGATCCTTAAACGAACTTAATGGACGCTCTCAACCTTTTTATTACCGCTCTGAATCGTTTCATCATCCCGTGGGAGGGACAAGGTGTACCTTAAATCATACAGGAAGAAAATTATCAAATCGTACTATTTTTTCTTATTTTTTAAACCGGCTGACATTGATAAAAAAATAATGATTCGAATTTTAAATACACAGATCTGGCATTCTTTCAATTTGAAAGCATACATTTAAAGGCCGGTGATCAGCTCAAGATCCGAATACACATTCATAAAGTTCTCAATAAGTAAAAAAAAAAAACAATAAAAGCTTAAATGCTACACAATTTATATTGCCGATCCCCGTAAATTTATTGTTCATATATAAATCACCTGGATTGAAAGAAGTGCAAAAAGAACATCAAATGACTTCCCGTTTTAATTCTCACGTTGAATAGTTTCTTAAAAGACTTTTCATTGCCTCCTGCCACTTTCTCATGCAAACAATATCAGCAAGCGTTAATAAATGCCTTTCATGTCACATATTCTTAAGTTCTTTTTACCGGATGATCAGAATAAAACGTTAACGTGAAACTGGGATTTAATAATATCAGTGTGAAAAAGTACAGGCAAAAGTAGTCCAAACAATAGATTTACGCGATCATTACAGCATAATTTCGAATACTTTCGGAATTTTCAACAGACCTCAACTGAAACTTTGATATTTGTATAAAAAATGTGTTTTATCTTTCTAAAAGACAAAATAATAAACGAAACACTCGCCCAAAATGCATGGATATGTCCATACAAATACGTTATGCTGTGGTGTCAATCATTCTATGCTGTTTATATCAGTAGCCGAAACTTTTTACAGATCGCTGTTATTCTCGCATCTCTTTAAAGCAGACTCAGAATTATTTATTTCGCTTTGCTCCATGTATTCATACATTGCCAAAGCAATGTAATTTTCTTCATCTTCTTTTGTTTCATTCTTTTCATATTATTTTATTTTCAGAATTTTGTGCAAATTTCAAAAAGGATGAAGAACAAGGTTTTAAAGAACTTTTGCGTTTCCAAAAATTCGACGGATCGTTTGATAAGTTACTGCTCCTAATATTTCAAGTAACGGTTTGAAGAACATTTGAGCATGCCTGTCTGAATGAGTCAATTTATTTACTCACTTATAAGCAGCACTAGAGATTTCAAGATGATTTTTTTTTAATCACATTGAGGTAACTCATAATGCGTAAAAATCTTATATCGAAAATAACCATCTCTTTCCCCCAGAAGGTGCAAGGGAACAACAACATGAAACAACATGGGACATCTGAATGTATTTGCTTTATCCGCTTCCCTCAGAAAAATCCACGTTTGCGAAATATCTTAATATTCACCATTAAATTGTCTCATTTCCAAATAAATAATGAACTGCGAAAATATCTCTTTCCATCCTTTCTTTTCGGAAGGTAACAGTCATGATTTTGCCCTAAAATTTAGTTCGATAAGAAAAAGGCTAACAGCGTCTCCCACACACGGAACTGGATGCCACTTTCCGACAGAAATGGAGCGGACAACTGAAGAGGTGTACTACCGCAGACATTCAGATCAATTCTTTTTAAGGAATCGTTTTTTGGTCTATCGATACACTTTAGTCTCAACAGAAAAAGATCCCTCGAAGAAAAACTTTTCATTTTTCAAAACAGAAAAGATTCATCCTTGTGTTGTTTTCAGTATTATAAATAAATCTGTAAGCGTTCCTTCGGTTCTTCCGGAAATGTCATCTTTCTTCAAGCAGTTTACCTTGGGGTCGCACTGCAGAAAATAAAACAATCCAAATAGTAAGTTTTGCTTAATTTGCGCCCCGAAAGAAATTTTCTTAACGTCACAGCTACGTTAAGTTATTTTAACGAAATTAAATTTTCTTAGTGAGAAAATAAAACGAATTGTTCCAAGGCTGCTCATGAAAAGTAGCTTAAAGATCGGGGAACGAAGCCCATACCGAAGACACAAAAATCCGGGCATCAGTCGTGAAATTAATGTAAAATATGAATTTAATACATAGCACTGTCCACACTCATATTCCCGAAGGATCAAAGGACTCATCCATACACTTTCGCTCAAGTCAACTACACAAATATAAGAAATCATTCGCGATACCAAATGTTTGAGGAAGGAGGATGTAAAAGTGATAATTCTATATATATTCTCTCAACCAAACATTAGCGAAATAAAAAAAAATTTTTTTTGCGCTTTGACTGGAAGGTTGCTTCCTTTCAATTTTTGAAAAATTGTTTTTCTAGAAGTAACAGTTTCGATAGTGTGGACGAATGGAAGAAGTAATAATTTTTGATCTAAACGAAGGAGAGGCTGTTAGCAAGACCGCACTCCGCATTTTCTCGGCTACACGAACCGCAAGTTTACCAACAGCATCCATACTCAACACAATCATTATTATTTATTACTGAATGAATTCATCTTGAACGCGTCCTGAATTTACCTGAGAAATTACACTACGGGAAAAGCATGAAGGGCAAATTTGGTCGTAAAGACTCGCTTTAACCTTTCTTCAGGTTCCGACGGTTCATTTCGCATGAATTTTTGACAATGGATACAATGCAAATATTGCCCCCCCCCTCACTCCCCCTCCCCCGCATAAGCTCGGTTCTGGGCATTTTATATCTTTCCGTACAATTCCCACATCCAATTAAAAAACCACTCATAAAAAGGCCCGAAACCCTTATTCAATATTCATCATCCGCTTTATTATCGAGGGACATGAAGTAGAAAGACAAACGATGAAAAAGGTAGGAAAAAAATTTAAAAATTTTCCCTTTATGCTCTCAATCTTTCAGGAGGATAGTTTGAAAGATCGCTTTTATTTAATAAATTCATTAGGATTTTCATTTTTATGTTCAGCTTGGAAAAGGGACGCTCCAAGATCGGACGCGAACCGGATAAGTCATGCTGAAAGAGGATTAGGAAAAAAAATGTTTAGAGACTTTTGAAATTTATGGGATATCCGACAGAAGAGTCGTCCGAAAAAAATAATGGAATCGGGAGACTGTACAAAATGTGGCGTCGCGGGGAATAGGAGATCGATGTGAAAATGAAGAATAAATTGGATAGAGGGAAAGTATTTTTATGTGAGAAGACAAAGCGAAAGTTCAAAAGGGATGTGATTAAGGATCTCGGACAAAGGAAAAAATAAGGAAAACAGGGCGGGGGTGCGGCGGGAGGGGGTTGAAAAGTTTCGCACAATGGAAAAGTGTGCTGCAGACCACGTCGAACTTTAATTAGATCTCTTTTTCTTTTTTTTTTCGAGTAATCAGAAACCTCAGTTAGGTTCATACCCATGGAAATCTTTTCTATTTCACGCATATTCATTGCCTTTCAATCTCTTTCAGGTGAGTGTTGGGGGTTTCGGCTTAATACGTCTGCAGAAACAGCCGAAAATTCATGAATTTCCATCTTTCCTTCATTCCCGACTCAGGTTCTCATTACGTAGGCCGGGAAAACGTGCTCGCTGCTCGCTTTTCCCGAAGTGAAAGAGGTTAAACTTTAAATATCCTCGGCTCTTAAATGATGGCGAATTTATCGACCCTGCCGATTCATCAAATTTCACCTTTTTAAAGTTAAATTTAACGATTTTTTTTACGTCTTATTTCTAATAGTTTATTTTAAACCAACCCAAAACTGTAGCCTAACTTTAGATTTAACTTTTTTTTCATTGGGCTCAGAATAAAACCATCCTAAATTTAACTTGCCTTACACGAGCAACCTGTGTTAACGATGTTGCAAATAAAATGCAGCACGTTAAACTTATACATATTGCCGTTTACTACAAAGCGTACTCGAATGCACTTGTTATGTTTTACCCGTGCACCAACATTAAATTATCTTTATACATTTCTTTTTGAAATAAAAGAAAAATAAGCGTTTTCCTATTCGGACAATGCTCTTAATATACGGCTACCGATCTGAGGAAGCCAACAACTGGAAAGACCTCTCCCAAAGGGAAGAAGCGGGAAGCAGTCGTTTCCGACAAAATAACTGTTACCTTTCAGTTGAAAAAAACATGTTGAGCTTTAGGTTGAGGATACAGAGTGTTGGCAGTCACAGTACATCATTAATTTAAGAATAAAATTTCAACGGAACTAATAAAATTTCCATTTCATGCACTATGTGTATATATATATACACGCGCGCACACACACACACACACACACACACAAACGTATATATATTTCTTTGTGAGCTCGGAAACTTTTTGCAACATTCCGCCTTGTTCACGCTTTAACTCTTCCATTCAGCAGTTGTAAGGAGAAACGGAAAAGCCGCATCTTCGTCCTCCTTTTCATGCAAGATACCCTTTCGATGCTTCCCTTACAAAAAGCAGTTTCATTTGGCAAGAAGGAAAATCTAAATTTTATTGAGAACGATAGCCCCGACTGCGCTCTTTTGAGATGAGGAGCCGGATTTTAAGCGGGATCGCAACCCTTCGCTCTTCCGCAGCCACCTTCCCAGAGGAAATGCAAGAAAAGGTTATGGATCCGTTTCGCGTCCGGAAATTCTATCTTCGACACCACATCGTAACATCATCCACATTTTTCGCCTCCGACGAAACTCCTTTAATTCCTCCCAACGCAATCTGCACCGGATTTGTGTCAAAAGAAAAGAAAAAAAAAAAAAAGAGAAAATCCCCGTATAAAGATTAAGCGCGACCGAGTGGGAAAGGTTTCAGGTTTTCAAAAAAGGCAGCACCATTTTTCAGTCGGTTTTAAAGCGCGTTAATTGGGCCGAATCGAAGCTCTGGATGGAGGAGGACCGTGATGAATGACGGAACGAAATTGGGATCCTGATCCTTTCGCGGTACGGGGTGTCCCATCGGTGAATAAAAAGCGGGATTCGATATTTGAAGAAGGAAATTCGCGTTGGTTATTGAATTTGTGAAAAATACATTTATTTATTTTACCATTTTCAAACCTTTTTTTTGCCCCCCCCGGACAAAATCTCTGTCTCCCGTTTCATTTATTATGTTAGAAAAAGGCAAATTCGCTTTTTCTGTTTGCCGAGTTTTAAATATTGTAATTAATCATGTACGGAAACGGAACTGATTTTGGCGCCTTCTCAACAGCAAAAGGCTCGAATTGTGTGCGTCTCCAAAGCGCATTTTTTTTTTTCTTATACATTTTCGTTTTGCTTATTTTGTGCTTCTTTTTCCAGGCACCTCCGGGAAAACTGACCGATCAGAGATTTAAATCTGTTATTTTCGCCGGTTGAAAGTTGCTGGGATTCTCCAATTTACGGTAAGGGACTTTTTATTACAATCAAAAAAAGGGAAAATTTTCCTACTCCCTCCGGATACGGACAAACCGAGGAAGCTTTTGATTTTGGGTTAAGTCTCGGCGAAAAGGTTCAAAGAATCGGAAAGGCCGAAAGTTGTCCGTAAAGAAATTGTTACGTGAACCAGTGCAACGTGAACCGGAATCCGCAACATCCTTCGCGTGTTGATACTTAAAACTCTTCTCCAGCTTGGAGATTTTCGATTTGAGGTTTACAAATATTAAGAAATCGCTTGGCACAGACGGATTTCATATTTCTCAACAAGAAAGAGAATACCTAAGGAAATTCCCCTTCAGATTCCGGCGCGAATCATGGAGAAGAGTCAAGTGAAAAACCTCAACGGGGAAACTCTCGCGATTTGGTATGGAAATCGCGGTAAAATTTATTCATGCAAATATTTATGCCAAACGTTAAATCCCACGTCAAAATCAAAGCCCCGTCACGATGCTTCAGCACGGTACTTCACTTCTCCCATTTACCGGAAAGAAACGGTCCTGAAGATTCGGATAATGAGTAACGAGTGGCGGCTGAAATGTACATCAGTCGATTTATGTAGCCAGATAATAAAACGGTTGAACAACAGATCGAAACTGCGAAAGGACGGGCTCTCTTCCGGTGGTCTGTTCTGCGCGCATTTTGCAGAGTGACCTTTTGCTCCTTCTGAAGAGCGTCGATTTCTGGTTCGATTCCGATACGCGGATGCACCCGCCCCGTTGGAAGGAGACCGGTTAGGTTAACTCATCTTGGCTGTTTTCCCCGACGACACTTGTCTTGACGACGGATTGCAGTTTAACATAAGAAGGCAATTACGTTTCACAAAAGCAGGCAAAATATCGAGGCGAGAGTTATGACCAGATAAAAAGGACCGAGAGGTTAAATTAAATTGAGCGGAGGGCAGGATAAAAAAGGAAATCGCCTCTTTCAGCGGTTATATCCACTCGGAACGACATGGAAATGACATAGAGAGTAAATATCTCCGACCTCGCGTCGAATTATCCGGTGCGACGGTTCCAGGAGAAAAAAAAGTTTTTTCGAAAAGCGGACGGCGTCACCACAGTTAAATTTTCGAAAAAATTTCCCGAGGTTTTGACCCTGCCCAAGGAGCCGTCGGCGAGCAGCAAAAAACGAGCAAAGTTTCGTCCTTCGGTCGGCCGCAACTCATTCGAAATTCCCGGCGCGGGAAAGGAAACTGCCGCCGACGATCCCGAGGTAAAAGCCCGAGATGCGACGGGAGCGCACCGGAAAGTGAAGCGCTCGGAGAAAGGAACGGTCGAAAAACGCAGGAATCACCACAACGCAGCAATTCAGAACGTCAAAAGACAAAGAACCGGCAAAGAACGGTAAATGGTGGAGCAGAGACTTGAACGGCGAACGGAACACGGTGGAGGCTTCGGGGCGGGAAGCCATGAGGACGAGTCTCCTCTTTGATCTACGCAACCCCGATTTATCCATTAGAAAACAGACGCGATTCCAGTTCGCGAGGGTTCGAACCCAGAGTTGCGCGTTTCCACATGGAACTCGCCATTGCGTTCGGTGAACGTCCCAAAACTTTGAACGCGGCGGTTGCGGGTCCTCGCCGCATTTTGGCCTCCCAACGCAAACTGAGAGCCCAGCAAAGCAGTCTGATTGCGAATGTAATTGTGGAAGTCTCGAATGAATTTCATTCTTCATGTGACATCGGCCGGGGCATTTTCGGGATGGCCGCACCGCATTCTATTCAGATACCAAATTATGGCAGATTGAATTAATGGATCTAAGATGCGTTGTCGTTATCAAAAAGGAGATTCTGTCTGCTTTCATTGTTAATATTAATGCCGCGAGAGAAGGGAGCCTTTTAAAACCGATCTTCGGGTCTAATGAAGGAGTTTCGCACGAACGTCCATTATCTGTGAGCGACTAGATTAAAATTAATCCACGTTTCGTTCCTGTTCTCCGTTAACTCGTCGATGCTGAGGGGAATTATCCAGAAACATTAGTCAGTTTTTCTCTCATCCTCAGCATTCAGTGAGAGGAGCTTAACTCTTCTGTCTCCGGGATGGCATTCTCACCTTCTGCCTTAGAATCTGTCACGCAGTATCGGGACCGGAGAGAGCACAGCGAAGCTTCGTTTGGGGAGGTAGAATATATTTTTGGGGCGGATAAACCGGATGCGCGAAGACCGAGATCGGCGCCTCGCGAAGGTATTAAAATCGGAAGCAAATTGATGCGGCGGCCGCGAAAAAGGCGATTTTACATCTAACCAAAAGCAAAGCATGAAGATCCGCTCTTTAGAGGAAGACTTGCTGACTTGCACGTGGCAGGATCCCGCAGCAGTGGCCGTTTTACATCGAAGATTTGCATTTCCGGCATGGGTTGCACTCTTTATCCAGACATTTGGACGAACGAACGTTCATGGTTACGTGTCGCCAGCTAATTGCTTTGGAATCAACCGCCGGAGAGTAATGTAACTTTTTCTTCCCTGGCGGGGGTCCAAATAGTTTGCTGCACGGATGGAACTCTGAAACAATTTCTGCTGCAGTTATTCTCAGCGTAGCAGAAAATGGAAGATGCTCAATGACCGGAATCGATGCAATGCAATTGTGAGGACCTGCCAAACTGGTGGTGCTGCGGCCGCCCTGGCCCCCGGACCCAAACGGAAGACGGCGCGCTCCAGCGTGCTGCTGCCACTCTCGCATCACAATTAACGCAATTGGAAATTAATTTACGAACTTTATAAAATTATCCACTGTCGATTAGAGATGTAACAAATCTCATTCCATAAAACGTGTGAAAACGAGTTTTTGATGTGAAAAGATTTACATAATGTGGAATGAAACGAGGGCGATCATGTTTTGGGACGGTGCTGAAGAGCGTCTGGTTTTGTTTTTAGAAAAATAGCGAATAAACAGGACAAAGATGGGGGGGGGGGGGGAAGCTGCCTCGCCAAATATTAAATTTTTGATTTTCAGCAATTGTAACATCGCATCGATTTCCCATTTTTATATGGAATGTTTTGTGCGTAGCAGTGCAAAACATCGAAGATAAATCGTATCTCGAAAACCGGGAGCAGACATCAGCAGCAATCGACTTTAAGTCTCGGGAAAGATGGATGCGAATGCCGGCTCGGAAAAGGTACCTAAATTGATGAATATTCAGCTTTTACTCGTCGCGAGATCCAACTCCTCGATACAGATCATTATTGGATATTTTCCGAAAGTGAACGTGAAATTGCTCCAATGCGGTTTTTTTTTTTTTTTTTTGCATTCGAAATTTTCACTTTAAAAAGTTGTCGCCGTGCTGCACACGAAGTGAAATGAAATATCAAACGACCGAGATGGAACCGAAAGTAGCAAACTGAGAAATTTCCTCGATTTTGGAATTATCTGCGATTCTTTTAAGAATTATGCATCGCCGGATAATGAAAGCCTGCGCTCCGGAAAGCATTTTGCAATTATCTTGATTTCGGAAACTCCATTAAAAAGCGGTAAATTAGGGATTTTTCATGTTTTCGCCTTTCCTAACGTATACACGCGGTGTGGTCTCACAGATGGTTTTTTTTTTATATTAAAAAAAAAGGGAAAAACGCGCAAGATTTGATATTAACAAAATAAGTAAAAACCATTTCGTTGTCCAGATATTCACAGGCAGTTTCCGTAATCTCAAAAAACTGCCGAAACTTCCCTCGAAACTCTTTACTTAAATTTCCTGCAGTGCAGCAGCGGGGACAGTGAATCCGCTCTGGTTTTGCAGCATTCTCCTTTCATCCGGAGTGCGTCGTTTTTGGGTGCAAGAACGGGAGTTTGGTCAGCTAATGATTCTTCATTTGTGGAAGAGGTCCGAGGAGCTTCCTTTCGCGTTGATTTGCATTTTACACCGTCATTTGCCGAACTCCCGTTTGCGCAGAACGCGTCAGATTTTGGCGAACTCCGCGGAACATCTCTGAGGAAAGCCTTGCTTCAAATCCCGCTCAAACGTTTGGGATGTTGAAGAATCGGCCGGGGGAATCCGCACCCGAAAGCGTAAGATGCTATTTATGAAATACTGGATGTGTTTCATCAAACATATTCCGGTTTTAGAAAACCCGAAGGAAGTTTTCTGCAAATTTGTCAGGAGTTTTCGACGTCATATTTGGATGGATTAATGGAGTTTAAATTGATTTGATCTCGCTTCGGTGTTTCACGCTGCCAAACGCTCCGCCGAGATGAACGCATCGGATTTAATACCGTTAAGGTTCTCGGAAGGTTTGAAATTCGCTGATCCCGCAGCAATCCCTCCACTGTTGATGTTTGATCAAAGTTCTTTATATGTAATTTGATAGAGGTGGTATTTATAAAAATAACTTCTTTTATTCAATTTAATTTTCTTTCAAAAAATAAGATTTTTCTCCACGTGTGAAATGTTGGATGAAAAGCGCTCAAGCCTCTCGACGAAAGCAGCACCTCTGCCGATCGCGGCCCGAAAGGTGGAATTTCGGCGTTTGCATCCACGTTACGGAACCGAACGTCTGATTAGCGCTCTCCTGCCTCGACAATGGCGGTGACGTTCAAAGGGATAAATAACATTAATGAATCGAAGCACATGCAAAATCGCAGGCCTTCCACCTCCTGTTCGCGTCCTGATTTGTAATCAAGCCCGCAATAAGAAATTCGGCTCCGAAAGGGGAAATTTATTCGTAAAATTTATGGAGGAGCCTTCCCGTCGAATTTTCCCGGGACTTCACGGACCGTACCAGTTCGCTTTTTGGGATCGTTCTTCGCGCACGTCATTTCGCGCGCGAGCGTCTAATTTTTCGCCCGTGAGCTCATGATTGACCCCTCACTGTCGTCAACAGCAACGGACAATAAATCCGCACCATTTGATGGCGGCCGTGCCGCAGGACCTCCGGGGTGCACGTTCATTTTGAAAATTTCGCCGCGCCGGAAAACATAATCTTCCTTATTAAGTTTAGCTTAAATTAGTGCAGGTTAAAACTCAAAACTTAAATTTCAGCGCCAGTCGGGGTTAAAGTGAGTTTTTCTTTGAGTTGGAAAAATTTTCAACATTTTCCGCCACCTGCTCCCAATAAGTTAATACGGGAAAGAAATTCTTCCCGAATCTATTTTAATCAAGAAAATGAAAAGTTATGGACTCAGGAAATGTTTTTTGGACGAAAATCGAGCGAAGATGCGCAAGTTAAAACGTATGAAAAAGGCTACGGAGAACAGGAAAACTTCGGCGATGTCCCTGCCAAACGGCACCACCACGTAAAGGAACCAACGCGGCCCTTTGTGGGAACGTGAAAAGAAATTTTCTTTCGCTGGAAATTTATTTTTATTTTTTTCCAGCTTCTGGAATTCCCATTTATTAATCGGACAAGGAAATTTCCCTTCACGCCAAAATGGGTTGGAACAGCAAAAAACGCCGCTTTCGAAGGGGCCACGCCGTAAATTTGACCATTTCCGGAGGTTCGAGAGCGCTGGCTTTTAATTGGTTTTGTTAAACTGATACGTCAGCTCCGGGGAGTCCGTGGGACCGATTTTAGATTTAAGCAGTTCCGCTGGAACGGAAGAAACTGCTTAATGCCGAATTTTCCTCCGGACCCGTTGAAATTTTTCAGATTTCGGACCGAGCGCTCCGTAATCATTCAGTTTTCCTTTGGGCTCTCGAAATCCGACGTATCCGCGAACAGCGATCGAAACTGCAAAATAATTTCGTTGTATCGCTCGCGCCTGTTTTTCCTGCATTTCGAAAACTCAAAATATTGTTAATCCTCTGCCTGCGACTCTCCGGATTTCATTTTTTATCCAAATCCTGGAGTAAAGCATCCGAGCGTCTAATTTATGTGCGATCGCTTCGGCAACGCAAGTAATATCGGATGCTGTTTCATTTGGAGGGCGGAAAATTCCTCCCCCTTAAGGTGGGATTCGAATTTTAACCACTTCGGCAGGACATCTCCAAATGACCGCTTCGTAAAGCAATTGCTTTAAAATTTGACAGTGAAAATCGTTTTTGTCTCTTTCTCCGTTGGGGAAATCTCGGCATTTTCGACCCACTAGATCGAGGTACCGACCGTTTCTTCTTCCACGAGATTTTATTTTTTTTTGCGTGGTCAAATGAAATATCTGCATTTTTGTGCTGATGCGAATCAAATAGGGCTTAATGAAAAGGGAAAATAAATCCGCAGGAAAAAGGGCAAAAGGGCTGACGAAACGACGAGAACCTCTTCGTTGTGGAAATTAAGCTAAATGAATAATAACTAAAGGAAAATTAACTAAAAATTACGAAGATTTTCGTAAAACCTTCAAAAGTGACAGCGGCTGAGAAACTTTTTCCCATTATTTTAATCTGTAAGACAACGCGGTTTTTTACATCCCTGTAGAGGATGTAATATGTAACACCTAATACCCCCAATGCTCGACGCTAACGAAGGAATGGACGTCACTCACAGCAGATAACCTCACCGTTACCTTTTAACTTTAGCAAGCGAACAGTTCCTTAAAGCGCTTCGCACATCCGCCACAGCGAGCCAGAAGAAGGAAGAAAATCATTCAGTTCTAGTTAACACATTCAACGCTCGACATGTCTCTGAATTGAACAGACGCTGAAAGGACAGAAACAGATCTTAAAAGCGCTCGTCCAAAATGCGGCGCTGCTTCGCGCCGCAGATTCGCTTCCTTTCCTGCGTGTTAAGCATTTTCACGCGAGAAATCGCGAAATTCTCCATCTGCGTTCGAAAAAAAAAAAAAAAATGCTCCGATTGCGAGAACGCAGGGCAGCGACAACGCCGAACGGCAGCCACCAAAGGCAAGCGCGATCGGGGCAGAGGGAAATTTCCCCGTTCCCGGTTCCCGCAGCGGACGAAACCCCGCGAAACCGCCGAACGGGGATGGGGATCGAGCTTGGGCGAGTTGCGGAACGTGGACAGAATCTGCCGTTCCCGTTGAAAATCGGGCGGTCAACCGAAGAAAGCGCTCGCAATCGGAGACGAGCGAAAGCGAATTTTGAAAATTAATTTTCAAGCATCCACGTGCGGACGGCCCGCCTTAAAAGTAAACTTTCGTCCTTTGCTTTTTAAATTTTACGTCTGCTTCCCTTGCGCAACGGCGAACCAATCGAATTACTTTTGCAACAGTCGACGGGCATGCGATGCAGGAATCGGGGTCTCTTATTTCTTCGGATAAAACGAAAAAGAAAAATTTTTACCCTTTCAACCGTTCCAAGGGGTTTCCGCTTCCGAAAGCTAATCGCGACGTTCAAGAATTAAAAAAAAACGTGGACAATATGCGAAATGTCAATTTGCGGAAAATTGCATTTCGACGACGTGCATTTACGCGGGAACGTGCGCGTCAAATCGAAAGGAATTATACCTGAATCGTCTGGTGGGGAAAAAAAATTCGCGAGGCGCGTCCGCGGCAGAAGAGGGACGCGCGCTGGATGCGGCCCTGAGACGCGACGAAATGAATCGAATCATTAAGAGCGAAAGACGCCTACAAAGACGGGGTTCGAGCGCTGCGTGAGGATTCTCGTCACCCGAGAAGGTCGCTCAAATTGACGTGCACTTCGCGAATCGGCGCAACCGGGGGCAGCCCCCCGCTTAACACGAGACCTCGCTTACAGCGAGTACTCGGATCGGATAAGTGGCGTTCGGTGCTCGCTTGTGAATCGCCGCAGGTGAGTTTCGATGTTGGAAACGCTTTGCAAATCCCGGCTCGATCTGCCCCGCGCCGCGGTTTCGATTCGTGCCGGCGGCCGATCCCTCTTCTCGAACGCGGGCAACGAAAGGCCCCTTGGCGGAATGCGCGTTCCGCGACGGGGCTCGCAAGCCTTTCTGCCTCGGAAACGGACGCGTCGCCCGGCGAAGAAACCGGGCCCGCACGTTCCGGAGGTGTTCCGGAAAAGGGAAAAATAAAGTCGGATCGGACGCTGCCGTAGCGACCTTTTCGAGTCGCCCCCGAAAAACCTTCGACGTTAAATCCGAGGGTCTCGGAGATCCGGGACAGGTCCGAACGAGAGGCCAAAGCTTAGGACCAACAGCAGACGAACAAGAAGCTTTCATCGTAACTTAGGATCCGAAATTTTCACTCTGCCTAGCCGGGTTTATAACCGATCTTGGCTGTTTTGTGCGCCGTTGCTACGCTGACGATTCCGGATCGACGGAAGCCGGTTCGAAACACTCAAAATGAAGGATCGGAATTGCAAAGGAACGAATGGGGCACTCGACCCGCGTTTTCATTAATTGAAACTGGGCTCGTTAAAAAGCAGCAATCGATCGCCTGTACGTGTCTTCGCGTGATTATGGCGACCGCATGCGATTGCAGTTCCGTCGTCTTTGCTTGTTAACCTCTCCGGTCAATTGATGCATTCGTGTAGTGTAAAATGCCCGTCCCCGGAGGGCAGGGAAATAAACGCGTTCTAAAGTGGAAAACCGCAAACTGTGCTAAGGAGTCAGATCCCGCGAAAGGATTTTCCAAATCGACCTCCTCGGCCGTCCATCCGCTGTGCCTGAACAACTTTTACGATCTTCGTTAAGCGTTTTCAAATTTGATTGCTGACGGTTAAATTTGGTTTTCAACTTTGGCCGGTTTGCATAAATAGTCGTGGAAAATGTTTTCCGTAAATCGCGACATGGATATCCCGGAGCTTCCTGAAAGTTAATTTCATTTCATTCGCTTTCTACCGAAACCATCTTTCTCGGTCGCCACAAGTGAACCTCGAAACGTTCATTTCTCGCTTAATAAAAAATTGCTGTTAACTTTTAAATGTTCATTAACACTTGCAAAAGTGGCTGCTTTCGTTTTCTGCTTCTCTCTAATCTTTCATAAAAAAAAAAAAAAAAAAACCGGGATTGGATTTCTTTGATCAAGATGCGAAATAAACTTCAAAGGAACGCGAAAGAACCAAAGACACAATGGCTTTGGCTCAGTTATAGGAATTAGTTTTGAGCAGGTCTTAATGTGAACCGGGCCGCACAACTTTCCCCAGGATTTCGATATAAATTCACGTAGGGCCGCACGGAACAGAATTTGAACATATTTTATAAGACAGACATAAATAAACTCAATCATCTAAATCTTTTTTTTAAACAACGGGGAAAACCTCCAAGCACCCGCACGAGTATTGCCAGAGTTACACTGATCAGTCGCAACGCTGGGTTCTCTTCAGGGGAAACGGACGTCGTCCGGATCGGTCGGCTGTTGACCTTTTCCGAAACAGGGCCCAAATCGTGTCAGAAGAACAGGGGTTTCGAGAGCTAGAACTTCGACTCCCTCATGCTCCCTGTTGCCTGCGTGACCGGACCAGACCGACAGTGTGCCAATCCTGAGGCAAGCCTTACAATGCTCACCGCGAAGAGAAGAGAACCTGTTTCTGACTCTCTGCCCCCTCTTTGACGAGTATCACGCGCTCGGAGAACAGAAAAAACGAATTCTACACCTTTTTGCTTCACCGGTGTAACATTTACCGGGTTGTCGGGAGCAAAGCCGTCGCCGACGACGGTCATCAGCATTCGACGTTGCATCGTTCAAGCCAGGTAAATCGCAAAAGGATGCCGAATCGTATCACGACGTTCTACCGCAGTGGTGACGCTCGTCAGTGGGCTCCGTCCGAATGCGCCGCGGCTGTCGTCCGAAACAATTTGATCCTCCTAAGTACGAGCGACATGCCTCATCCAGCTCCGCGGAACCGAACGGATCGCCTCAGCGATCCACACGTCGAACTCGGCATTGTCGCTGCCGTTGTCGAATGTCTGCGGAGTCTGGCTGCTCACGTTACGATGCATCGGACACAGAAATGACTGCAGACCGCGGAATCTCGCGAGCCATCGTCAGCGCATCCGCAAGAACGAACGAACGTCGCCCCAGTGACGACGCAATCTTTCCACGCTCCAAAACGAGGCAACTGAATGAATGTCGAACATCAGAAACTTGGTGCAGCAAAATGCAAAACACTGCCGAAACTCCGTAAGAAGCACGGGAAGGAAGCAACCGGGTTAGGTCCGATACAAGTAGACCGATGATCCGAAACCAGAACGTGGTTGCTGGATGTTAGAGTGGTGTTGACGGAATCTTTACGCACATTGCATACGCCGCGAGAGTTTATTCATTTCTGACATAAAGTCGATTAGAAATTTAAATAAAGTTAATTTTAACTTAAGTAAAACACATTTCGCGCAATCTGAACGAATGCCGATCAATTTCGTTCCTAATCCGTCCCAATCCGCTATTGAAAATCGGTGAAAAACTTCTTATTGAGTTAGGTGAGGGTTTAAGCGCCAATTTAATCTGAAAATGGAAGTTAATTGACCAAATTCAAGGATCTCCATTTTATTTCATCTTACAGTTCTTTCATTCCCCTAATTTATCTGTATTTAATGCCTGCCATCTTTCATTTGGCTTTCTTACCGTAATTCTTCGATTTATCGTCGCGTAAAATATGAAAAACGACAAAGAACCTCGGAAAGTTTATATAGTTTGAGTTTGTGATATCGGGATATTGAAATATATATTATGTATTTATATTTTCCTATTTACGTCGTACCGGGAAAAGCAATCAGGATACTATAATTAGATAATTCACGTTGCTCTCTCATTGCCCTGAATTTGAAATAAACACAAAAATTCTTACCGATGATTTTTTTTTATCATTACGTCAGTGAAATTCCAGGAATTTTAATGAGTTAGGTAATTGTACAGCTGACAAGTCGTTTCCAGGAATTTTATGTCAATATTTATGTGAAATTCCTGGTATATTTTTGTAAATATTTTTAAAATTCCTAAAATTCGCAGCGTTTTAAAAACCAAAGCGTCCCATCCATGCTTAGTGTTTTGCACCGTAAAAAGTTCGTACAGAAAACGCATCAAATATGGATCTTCGACGCTGTAGTCGCACACAATCCCCGCATTCCTCACTGGTCTGTGACGGAGCTGTTTGCTAGTTATTTAGCGTGATACCCGCATTTCGCGTTTTATTTCAGCTTATAACTCAATTCTGAATTTCCTATCTCCTTCCATAAATAACTTTCAATTTGGATTCATACGGGGGTAGCGGTGCGTTTAATGCTTGTAAATGGCATCAAATCTATTTGATCGCGGTTTGCATATTAAATAAGGCGCATTTTGCTGCAAAACGTCGTAACGCGAAAAAAATCTGAACAAAATAATTATGAAGATGAAAGTTGTCAATTTAAAATAAAAAAAAATTTTAATTGTATCGCGAAATTGGAAAACCTAATTTGGACGAAACGTCGACTTGCGCATTACCTTTTGGAAAATTTCTCACTAACCGAGCTTCAGGAAATTAAATATAAAAAGCTGAGATCGAGAATTAATTTGAAAATTTTTATATATTTCATTCCGGATGTTACTCGTTGTAAGCGGCGACAGAATCGGATGATTTGATGCGGTGCGTCTTTATATCCGATGTATTTAACTTTTCAGACAAAGCAAAATAATTTAATTTATTAAAAAGTGAGTTGCCTGCAAAGAGATTTTTCTCTTTAAGAGAATATCATTTTTGAGTATCCTATTTTTCCAGTAAGAGTTGAATTATCTTGCCCTGTATCTAGAATATAGACAAAAGTTACTCCCATTGTTGTCGGGAAACGGTCAACAACCTTGAGTTTAAGAAACTCCATTATGAATATTTAAATGAGAACGTCCTTCCGTCTAGAATATCAAGCGATTAATCCTGTTTTCAGTCATCCTCGAATATTAACAAAATTTGTAGTAAATTCAAATAATGTTGGAATCAGGTTTTTTTTCTTTTTTTTTTTATTGAAATGAACAAATTTTGGAAAACTGGCTCTGCAAACCAATGCCCTGTCGAATTATCATACCGTGTTGCCCGAAACAGAAACTCAGTAACAATTTATTTAATGATCTAAATCTGATTTTAACACGTAGGTAACGACTAAAAGGCCTGATCTTATCCACTTACAAAACAATACTGGATCAGTGAGCTAGGAGGTAATTTATTCGCATGAAAATAGGAAACATTCCACTTACGAATACACAAAGTATTGTTCAAACTTCAGATTACAGGTACAAAAATAATGAAGCATTCCCATTATCAAATTTGCCTTGATTAAGTAACAGGACACGGCTACCCGTTTCGGAACGAATTCAATTGTCCGAAATCACGACAGCGAAGAAAATGCCTTCCGAGGGTCTCGCTGAGATACCCGGCACATTAAATCGAAATTATTGAATTAGTTTATTCGTGCTGAAGTTCTTTTTCCTTTTGGACTGGGATGCTGTGGACTTTCGGGGCCCCGACGCTAAGGAAAATTATTGGAGACGGGTGCAAAACCAAAATTGCAAATATTAAGCGTCCGCGAAACATTTTGTCGAAAATTTAAATCAGGTTATCACAAATAAAACCATCCTTCACTTTTTTCTTTTTCTTTTTTTCATGTATTTGCTAAATTCGCATCAACTTTCTTAAGTTTTCGAATTTTTCGCTCTGAAACTGACACCTTTTCCCTCTTCATGGCAAACCACTGGAAACCGCCTTTGCTTTTTAAGCAGAAGGAAAATAAAAATGTCTGTCGAATGGAAAAAAAAGGACGAGCACAAAGACTCACTCGAGTGAAATATCCACTGGAAAGGAAATCTTTTCGATCCCGAATTGTTTCCTAACGTAATTATTTTGTTATTATTAAAATTTTTTATTGATCTCCATATTGATATTCTCCGACAAATGTACAATAAAAGCAAAATAAAAAGCAATCGAACAATGCAAAGCAGAGCATTACCCACATTGGTTTCTTCCCCCTTCCAAAAAAAATAAGGATAACAACAGCAAATTTACTATATCAATAAAAAAAAAAAAAAAACCCGGCGGATCCGAGTTTAATTTGATGTTTTGCAGCTTATAGCGATTCCCATTTGAAGCAGGGAAAAAATTTATTCGCTCTGAATTGATAAAATAATTATATTTTCTAGCTTGGTGTCTCGAGTTCGCTATATCCGAGTTTCGCGCTGAAAAAAATTCAGGTTTGAGCCGAGAAATGGAAAAGCAAACCTTTTTCTTCCGACTGCTGACTGCACAGCAAGAAAATTAACCCGTCAGGGAGATTATTTATGGCCGATTGGACATTCGCTGTCCAATCCTTTGCCGGGATTTCACATGAGTGTTTTTCAAAAGCCGCATGTAGATGCTAATTCACAAGGGGAGGTTTCGCGAGTGATGAGGTGGCACTTAATAAACCATCCCCCAATGTCAAACCATTATCCTTCCGAGATTCGATTCCGCTGCGGAACCACCTGTTGCTGGTGCTTAGTCAGCACCATTTGCGGAATGTAGACAAACGTTTAACTTTCAAGATATGCTAATGGAGAATCAAATGTATTAAAGCCAACGTCGGAGCTGTGCATAATGCATAACGTGAGGGAGATCAGCGGTGGAATTCTCTAAAATTTCTAACCTTTTTATTTCTTCTTTGTGTTCCTCTGTCATTACTTCCTTCTTTTCTCTTTTTCGATAATCTTTTATAACAAACTTAAATTCTTTCGCCAGCACAAAAGCTCTTTCTAATGCAGTTTTTCCTTTCTTCGACTGGAATCCCCGTTCATAACCTTCGAACTGGACTGGTGAAAAAAATTCTTCAGTTTTTCCTTTTTCAAATCAAACGTTAAATGAATCACGGTTAATATTTTTTTTTAAGAATGCGGTCGCAAAACAGCACATAACGGTCGTTAAACTAAGATGGTTTGGAGGAGATTTTTTTCTGCTGGCAGCAGAGATCATTTGCCTGCGGAGCATGTCGCTAATTTTCAATTATCCAGGAATGTTTCCCATTTTCCAGAAGTCATTTTTTCATTTAAAATTCAACGGTCGGATTTACTTGCGTCCGACTTCGCTTCATGCGGTCCCAAAAAGCGGTCCTCCCGGCCGCAGGACTCATTAAAAAAAGTAAGTTTTTATGTGTCAGGATGTATAATCTAATCTCCGCGTTATTTAGTGCGGGCTTATGCCCAAAGGACCCATTTCAGCCTTTCACACTAAATTCTCGTTGCTGCGGCCGAATTATCTCCGGACTTTTCTTCGCGAACAGTTGCTGAAAAAAGTTTCAGAAATTTCGCCCTTAACCAGTTACATCACGGACCCAAGTTTGAATGCGGGGAATGGACGAAAGAATGAACTCGACACCTCAGCAAGAAAAATTAAATAGCTGAGAAGGGATTAAAAGTCTTCGCTTAATCAACTTAATTGGAAACTTTCGAAAAATCCTCCCCGATGAAAGGGAGTATTTTTCTCCATTTTCCGTGTTACCTGCCACTTTCGGATGTTGGAATGCCTTTTACGGACGTGCCGTCGGCCGGCCGACAGCAAAATCCACGGCGGGAACGCAAAATGGAGATGCCTCCGATTTGGGGCCACGCTGGCAGAAGGTTGCCAATTGCGGGCCCGTAACGGAGCTCGAATCTTCTCCATCTGACGTTTTTCAGTGTCAGTTTTTGCTGTTGAAAAGTCCGACTTCTAGCCAATCCAGTCGTCCGAGAGCCTACAAATCGAGTTCTATCCAGGTTTTACCTGAACGTCACGCGAGAAGAGCTTGGATTTATCCAGCGGAAAACGTAACACGAACAAGGTACCACTTCTAAGAATGTATTTCGCACACAGAAAGGAATTTTCCAAATTATTCGCGTTTTAGTTGATTTTTACGGCCCGGATCGATATTAGCAACCCATTGTTTAGCCATCGGTCTAGTTTCCATGTCTTGCTACAAAGAAAAGCTAAAACGCCAACGTTATCTGGCTGCATTTTACGACTTATTCGTTTCCACTTTATGATTTCTACATAATTCAATAGAGTTTTGAGATGGAAAATGGGAAAACATGGGCAAAGTCAAGGTCTAGATTCCCTCTCGCCCTCAATGCCTCCGCTGTCCGTATCTTAATTATCCAATTGACTCCGATCTGATATGAATTAAGGGCTCGGAGCCATGTAAAATGCTGTCTATTGTAAACATGGAAAAAAGCCAAGCCGTGGGAATGTCTTGACTTTTGATGTTGCGACCGGTAACGGCTTCTCTGTTAAACATCCGAATAAGAACGCATAGTCCGACACGTGAAAAACAAAATGATCCATTGAAGAAAGTAATTAAGTTGGGAATATTGCAAAAGTGCCACGTCCAGAAGGGTGCATCACAAAATGGGCCAAATGCTCATCTGCGGAAGTGTATTATCCGCCGAACAGACAATTTAAACGTTCGTTCCTAATATTTGTGCCATTGCAACCTTTCCGGTGTAAACTTCCAATTAGGAGCACCCTTGCCTGCCTCTCCTCTGAACGCAAAACTGATGTCCCAGCGACATCCAGCGTCACCTTATAATATTTTCCAAATCTGTTCTTCAGCTTCGGAGTGAGGGAAATCCAGGGCAAGGGCCACAATATTTGATTACAATTCCGGTTGTCGCATTTTCCAACGGAAAGTCAACGTGGCATTCGAAGAGCGAATGAGAATAGTCAGTGCCACGACCCTTGAGCAGTGTTTAAAACAGCGGGATAAAAAGGGAGAGATAAAATGTCGAAATTGTGGCGTTTTGCTTCAATTATGGACTGGTACAAAAGAAGTCCCATGTCCAAAAGGACTGAGGATTAAAGGGCCGTTGCAACTCGCCCCATTCCAACGGATTTTTGTCATTTTCACGAACTGGGATGTGAACGTGAAATACAGAAAATTCTGACGTTGGAAGAATCGCAAGAGCACCGACTGCAGTTTACACTTAGAATTATTCAACTGGTCAGGATTTGGTTGACTTTAGACTGGTCATTAACTAAGAAACTTGGACCGGCGAAATGTCTCGCGATAATCTATGTTTGTATAATTAACACAAGTCTTGCCAAAGGTCACATCTGCATTGTTCCATTCGATTTTTATATTAGAAAGAATGTGGTGCGTGGTATCCAGCCGTAAAGTAAACATGCATAAATACAAAGTTCCG
Organism: Ricinus marginatus; assembly: GCA_028565995.1. Classification (NCBI taxonomy): domain Eukaryota; kingdom Metazoa; phylum Arthropoda; class Insecta; order Psocodea; family Ricinidae; genus Ricinus; species Ricinus marginatus. The sequence goes on from JAOWBB010007141.1 coordinate 99,077, forward strand.
ATAGTTGTGATAATTGCAACAGGATGGTCGCCACATATAAAGAGACTCAATTTTCCGCAATTGAAAGATTGATGCTGGTACTGACTATCCGAAGCAACAGTAAATTGATCACGTCTGCGGACAAACGTTGCGGATTTTGATACATTCATGCGTTCATTTAAAAGTTAATATCTTAAAAATTCACTTAGAATAATATAAGGTTCAAAATTTTGAAAAAGGAAGACTTCTTAACCTCAAAAGACTTGGTTCATATTGAAATAATATCGGGTTTACCGGCAAGAATTTTTAAAATATGTTTTTGTAAAGGGATCAAGCAGGATTTTGCGCCAAAAACAACGAAATATCTCGTACAAAATCTCGGGGAATACAAAGAAGAGAGATAAAGTAAAAATTTCAGCAACAGTTAACAGATTCCCAAAGGAACTCGAAATTGTCCGGATCCTGAGTCTTACTTTTCTTTCCTGTCTTCCGTCTTGCCACGAAGTGTGCAGTAAGCTATTTACGATACCTCCCAGGTTCCAGCACTTAAACCAGTCAGTGTGGGAATATCCCTTGCAGGATAATTCCAAAACCGAAGCGGGATAACAAAGATTCTATAAATATCCGCAAAAGATATTTTTAAACGAAAGTCTGTTTAATAATCAATTCTAGGTTATGTTTATAAAAGCTTCTTAATATCAAATCCTTTGTTTATAAAAGTTGCACAGAGATCCGCACGAGCGATTTCATAAAATAACAATCCTTAAAGCAAAAGAATTAACCAAAGGACAAAGAAATTTAATAAATAAAATAATAAGAGCCCTATATGCATATAAAAGAAAGATACAAAGGATCGAATTCAATTTTTTTCCCATGACGAAAAAAAAATCCATCTAAAACAGTTGCGACAACTTAGATGCTAATCTTTGCGGCTCAGGAATCAGCCAGGAGGGCGGTTGGAAGTAATAAGAGAAAGATAGGTGACCGAGGACAACAGCCGTAAATTATCCCTGCAGGAAACTTCCGGAAACCACCAGACCACTTCCGGGACCCATTTGCGGTAACAACTGCGAGACCTCACGTGCAGTCCGTGCAGGAGCTTACATTCTCCCGAGCACGTGGCCAAGACTTCGTCCATAGCCGGAGACGGGAGAATTTTTCGATATTTCGCACCTCTCCGTGCGCTCCACACCGAAACCCAGTCTCAGCGCCGCGGAAACGAAGTCTGTGGCTCAGGTTTTCCTCGCAAACCAATGATCTCCACAATTAAAAGGAAACCAATCCCGCGGCATCGTCCCCACGATCGACACCGCTCCGGAGCTTAATCCGGCCCTCGGCCGGGAGCTAATAAGACCAGCCCCCACGTATTAAGCTAGGGAGAAACGGATGGATATTTACCCAAGTTAGAAGGCAGTGGTATGGAACGGAAACTGAGGTCCTGGAGATGTTCGTCTTCCTGCGAATTCCTCCCGCTCGCTCATATTCTCCCCAGAGATCTCAACTTCATACCGTTATTTGACCCCATCGAGGCTGAAAACATTTATGTATATTTATTTCAGAAACATGGACATAAATGGAAATAATTTATCTTTAAACGATGCAGATTATGGGAATGACACAGAGGAATATGATTCCTACACGCCATTCATGGAACGTCCGGAGACTTACATTGTCCCAGTCATATTTGGACTCATTTTCGTAGTAAGTACAGTAGAATTTGGACCTAAATTAAAATAATACGACAAAATGCGAAATTGACTTTTTATAAAAATAAATAAGCCACTTATTCGAGTTTCTACAACAACGTCTAATCCAATTTCATTAGAAATAGCATCATTTAAGAACCAGGAGTTCGCTCATAATACTTGGCAATAGAAAATTGCATCTTACATATATGTGTGTGTTCAGTGCGCAAGATTTTGACATCCGAATCAAAGGTTCCTGATCGTCAAGACCTTTTCTTTTTTCCACCTAAGGCTCTTGTTTCCCGACGGATTCAGAATATTGTGGAAAAAGTGTGAATTACGAGAGGGACGGTTCTCGAATGTGACCAGACGTAACCTTAATCCATAAATCATACGAGAACCACCACAAGAAATTACATTCACCCTCACGTCAGCGTTAGTTTATATTCATTCAGAATATATTACCGCATATTATTCATATAACATAATATATTGGAAGCAGTATGTTAATTCATCCTGGAGGGCATTTGTTCAAAGTATTTCTTCTTCCAACAGATAGGCATCCTCGGGAACGGAACTCTCGTCCTCATCTTCATACGACACCGAAGCATGCGAAACGTTCCCAACATGTACATCTTCAGCCTGGCGATCGGGGATCTCTTCGTTATCCTCACATGCGTTCCTTTCACGTCCACCGTGTACACCGTTGAGTCCTGGCCGTACGGAGATGCGATATGCAAGGTACGAAAAATTCGTCATTATGCGCGCATAGTACAGACCTGCGGCCCCAAATTTCTTCGCCGGTTCAAACGATAGAAAAATCAATCTGCGGTTTGTGAAATGACATGAGGCAGCTTCAGTCACCATGCATCATGAATCTATTTTAATAATTATTATAATAACGTAGTTAACGCAAGCAAAAACCCTACATGTAAAAAATTGATATTTGAGGTGAATTGAAAAGGTATGGCTTTTTTTAAATGGTAAGTTAAAGGGAAGAATTCCTTCTGTGAAATTTAAGTTCCACAATTACCGAAATTTACAGGAACGGAACCTACATTTTACATGTTATATATATATTTATGATTGATCATGTTATAATTTAAACATAAGTATTTATGTTACGTTGGCCAATGAATATCGAATATCGCCCAAGAAATTCTTCTTCGGGAAACTGGGAAATATTTCGGTTTTGCATTCATTCATTCATTGTTCGAGTTAAACAATTTTTTTTTTAAATTATCTATATTATATTAAAAACTTTTCCCAAAATACGAATGAATGTTATAAAAAAAGTTTTCGTAAAGACTTTTTTACTGAATGAGTAAAAAATGTTTTTGAAATTCCTTCGATGCTTGAGAGCAAAAATTTTCGAAAGGTTCAAACTCTCCGAAAAGGTTTAAAAGTTTCTCATTCCAGCGTTTAAGGCCGAAATTCTCTTTCTGGAATCCATTGAGGTGGACAACGAAAAAAATGGGGCACTCAAGGCATTCGATAAATGCTGTACAAGCAAAAAATGAATATTACGAAATTATATTCGTATTTCGTACATCGAAATATATTATTTGAAAACCGTTCGTACTTTCAAATAGACTGGAACAAGTCGATGTGCAAAACGCGTTTAACGCTAATGAACGCCTTTGCCTTCCATTTTTCCCATAATCTCCTCGCACGTTCTCATTCGCGTTGCGTTCCAACGGAAGCTTGCTGCTGCTTACGGGATTGTGACATGAGCACTCTCCAGGTTCTTACACCTGCAGCAATTAAATTTTATAATATCAGGTACGGAGGTGATGCAACCGTAAACGGTGTGCGTGGTCGGTTAATTGCCTCGGCATCCATCATAAAAGAAAGCGTTTTCCATCAATGCAGCTGCACGCATTTAAAAGTTTACATTAAAAAACTGCATTAAGATTGGCAATTAAATAAAATCTGATCGGTGCAAAGAGGAGCTTTCAAATTTTTTTCACTGATGTGAATTTTGAAATATCCCATCGGTAGCCTTGGCAGTCGGCCATGCGAGCAACAGCAGCAGCGAACACCATTTTTACCATAACATAATAGTAATAAAAAGTTAAGTTTGTATTTTCTGAAATATTCGACCGAAAGTTCTTTATAGCGGTTCGGCGTGCGAGAGCGTAAAAGCCCTGCAGTCAAAGCTTTAAATATCACGGACTTTGACGTATCCCTCTTGAAAATATCCCTAGGACTGTGCCATTTAATAAAAAAGCATTTTGTTTTTCCCTTTCGGTTTTGAATGTGCAGACAACATTTTAGGATCCATTCTCTTTCGCGGGGCAAGGTCCTGCCTGCAGGATCTCTGCTTTTCTCTTCGACTTCCGTTGTTCGAAGATGACCGCAGTAAAATGCTGAATACGACGGAATCTTGAAGAGGAAATTTTCGAAAATTGTAAAAGTTTAACTTCCCTCAATTAATGCTTGTCTTCTCTGTTGCCTTCGAACATCCTCAAAACCATGCCAGATAATTTTCTCCGATCAGTTAACTGTCTCCTCACACAATGTCCATCTTTTATCATTTGCGATGCAATTTTTCAGCGAGACATCACAATTTACGTCGGTTCGGAAAAGAAATTTGCCGGCTTGGAAAACCGTTTTACTGCTCGCCGTTAGTCGTAATCTATTTGTTATTTTGCCGCCTCAATCGAAATCCATTCGTCATCGGAACTTTTCGAACATGTCAACCCTATTTATATCACCTGGAAAAGCGTGGACAACGTTAAGGATAACAAAGATGATGAACGAATCGAAAAGGAACACCATGTAGAAATGGTTGGAGTAAAAAAAAGAAATTAAAAAACCCCCAATTTTTGAAACAATCCAAAAACATGGATAATCCGCGATTTTTTGTTGATTCCGTGCTAAACCCCCTCTGTACCATTTCCCAAAAATTTTTCACTCGCCTCGGAACCGATTCTGAAGTCTCTCCCCGGAAAAAGGAAAGGAACATTTCCTCGGATTATCCCGTCACTAACGCAGATTAAATTTAATGTAACAGGAGGATAATCAATTTTTCCCCTTTTCAACGTAAAAGCAATCATTTAATAAAAAATATTCGCTTCTGAAATGATTTGAAAAGGATTCTACCAGATTTAAACAGATTATGTCGAAAGGTTCCTTTCGGCACCGTGAACGTTCCAAATCCTGCAGGACGGGATCTATAAGGACGGCCCAAGTTTCATCCCCGATGCTCAAAAATGGAAGTTTACTCTTGGGACGTTCGTCAGAGACTTCACCGTTCCCAGTTCTTTTACCGATTCTTTAAACTGCCCGCCGTCCGCATGGAACTGAAACTCATCGCCTGAAACCGCTGCATTAACGCGCTTAATGTAAGCGCAAAAATATGGGTGCGGTTTCGCGATGCAATTCATTAAACACGTCCGCAACATCTGTTCTGCTCAGAATTTCAATTAATTCCGGAAAAAGTAAAACAAATAAGAACGATTATCGTCTTAAAGTGGAAAACTAATTCCATTTTTAAGAATCTGTCAACCATTGTCAGTCGCAGGATCCAAAGAGAGGAGGAACGAGGAGAAGACTGCGGCTGAATCCTAAGGCATCGACTTCCAATGGGGAGACATGTGACGTGGGGGTTTTGGGGGGCGCGAAGCTTGTATCCTGAAAGGAAAATAAAGGCAATGGCTTTTCCGGCTTCTGAAAGTGTTGCGGGAGGTGCTTTGCAGCAACTAAATAGTATTCGAAGCAGGTCGACGGCACCCACAACAACCAACATACGCGCAGATGTATAATGAAGTATCCAAACTCTATTATCCGGCGAAGCGTCGAAAATGTTTCCAGTTGTGGTTAATGTAAACACGGTTAGATTTCAGAATGGACGAAGGACGTGTCCATCGGGGTGTCCGTGTTCACTCTGACCGCTCTCAGTGCCGAAAGATATTCCGCCATCGTCAACCCTATGAGAAGACATGCGGCTGCAGGTCGCCTGGGTGCTAAAGTCTTCACCTCCGTAACGGCTTTTTTCATATGGGTGTTGGCGGTGTGCTTTGCGATGCCGTCATTCATCTATTCCCATGTCCAGGTACAACCCCTGGAGTTCAACAGGTCGATTTTGGTATGTCTGCGTCTCGTCACTGCCTTTCCATTATCCTTGATCTGCCTCCATCCGAGGCCTCCGCTGTTGAATCCCGAGAATTAGGAATAACCTGCTTCCTTCATCCTTCTCTGGAGTCTGCTACGGACGGGTTCATCAAAGCAAATTCCATTTCCTTTTCGGTGTCAAATGCAAGCTGCGACCTTTCCAATATTAAACGAAGCACTCCTCTTCTTTTTTTTTAATTCTTTCAGTGTTTTTTCCGTTTTAGACAAGCGTATCCGGATCATTTTTGAACAGTCTCCTTTTTTTCCCAGATCTGCACTCCGTTTCCCGCGGAGAAGGAAATTCCCAACGAGTATGGAATCAAATACAGTCACATAATAGTGGTCTTCAAGTTCTTAGCTTACTATGCCTTTCCACTGTGCATCATAGCGTGGTTTTACGTTCTCATGGCCGTTCATCTCGAGGCCAGCACGAGGAACATGCCTGGCGAGAACCAAGGGCAAACGCCTCAGGTAGAAAATACATTTCAGTACCGGCAATTCAGATCCCGTGATGGATGGGTTAAAGCCTGCCGATGCTTTTGCAGATACGCGCCAGGAAAAAGGTCGCCAAGATGGTGCTGGCCTTCGTGGTAATATTCGTCGTCTGCTTCGGGCCCTACCACACCTTCATGCTGTGGTTCCACCTTCATCCCAACTCCAGAGAGAACTTCGACGAGTTCTGGCACGCTTTCAGAATCGTAGGATTTTGTCTTTCCTTCATCAATTCTTGCATCAATCCGATAGCTCTGTATTTCATCAGTGGCACCTTCCGGTAAGCGTTTATCTCCGCCTTTTTCCGCCGAGCGGAAAACTGTTGCCGAGAGGGGCGCCGGGTTAAGGTTGAGCTTCAATTGCAGCAAGTACTTCAACATCTACTTGTTCTGCTGCTGCATCAAGGTCGACCTGCTGAGAAGGGGAACCACAAAGTACGACACCTCGACGCAATCGATGGTTCATTTCAACAGCATCATGCGCAGGAACAACTACAACCTCGATGAGACCTCCGTCGTCACGGCCCATACTGCCCTGTATCACCTGGACAAAACCTGAGATTTAGTCTCGGACGGTGAACAAGAGGAGGCATCGCCGAAAGCCCAAAATGACGGGAAAATCGATCGAGAGCCACCAAATGACTTTTCCTCCTTTTTTTCTCCACATTTTAATGGAATGCAGAGCCCCAAAAGATTAGAGTCTCGAGAAGGAAATTACATGAGCGAAGATTAATTCTTTCGTATAAAACCAGTCACATTATATTGCAAGAAACTATTTTCAAATTTTAATTTTTCTTACTTGGAAAGCTCATTTTATACGTAAGTGTTTTCAGTAAATACTGATCGCCCCTCTTTTTCTTAAATAAATTGTAAATTTAACTTGTTCAAGCGTTGTAGTAGTAGATTACACTGTTTCCTTTGTTGGGAGACAACAAAAAAAAAAGATTCTTTTGAAGTAGAAAATGAGAAGCAATCATGATATAAATAAAGAGATATCGTTTAAATATGAATAACAAATGGCGAGTGTTTTCTTGTCCTGAGTCAGAAAAGGAATTTCTGCGGGAAATCGGCCGATTTAACAAGTTCGAATTTTCCAGTTTATGCGATGAAAAATTTTCCATACGCCAAAATAGTTTTTCGTGGTTTAACTGGTGGCCAATGCAAAATTTTGAAAATATTTTTCAATAAAGTTGAATGACGAAATCAGAAATTAAATAGAAATTATGGTAAAATGACACATTTTATTTGGCGAGAAATGCGGTAGTAGAAATTAATATAATTTTTTTAATTTCCACAATACAATTTTCTCGAAAAGTCGGCCATTTTTCCGCGGGTGATTATACCATAAAATTTAATCATTCATTTATCGCTTCATGTTGGTAGCTGTGGATTTCAAATCGCGCATACAAGAAAACCCACCTCGACTCGTTTTTAACGTTGACAAAAGCAAATTTATAAATCAATGCTTAAAATTATCTTCCAAATTTTGTTCGTCATATATTGCAAAGCATCTAAATCAGTGCAATAAATTACAGGCATTTTCTCCGAAAGAAAAAATTACTTGTGCTTCATTATCATTGATATTAATATTTTAAAAATAAGTTTACATTTTTTGCATCATTCGATCCGCTAGCAAAAATTTTTAAAAATTAAAATCGCTTGAAAAATTCTAGATAAATAATTTTTTCCAGGCATTAAATAATGCTAGAAAATCCATTAAAATTATGAAAGAACTAGTATGCAAAAAAGAGGCAACAATACGATTAAAATTTCCGATGTTGGTAGTACTGACCTCAATATATTTATTCTGCTGTTAAACTTCGCCAGACACAGACGCATTATTTACTTGTTAAAAATGGGTTCTGGCGGAATCGGAAGGTTTTTAAATACTGTGAAATATTTTGGAGGCATTCGAGGTTACTTCCTTCAGCAACTTAGGTTAGTTATTGCTATTTTAAATTTTGCCTAAATTAACTTCCTTGTTAAAGACAATGAATATACATACGTTAATATTAATATTCAGCCCTGTAGATACCCGAAACCGTTGCTCTTTTCCCAGACCAGATTTCTGGTACATATCGCAGCAAGGCCAAAACTGTAAACCGAGAGAAAGAAAACAAATATCATTCTTCAATACCGAAAATCCTGAAGATTTTAAAAGTCCTGAAGAATTGTTTAATGATTGGAATCTTTTCTGTAATTGATGTTATTGGTTAAAAGAAAATTTGAAGGAATTTAGGCTAGCTGAAACTCAAGTTATACAAGGTAGGACTGTCTTGTGAGTTGTCTGTAAAATGTAGTGAAATATATTTATTAAGATAGTAGAAATTTTGCTGGGAAAAAGTTCAACAATTAAGATAATAAAATTTATAATGTTGTTTCATTATTAGAATATTATGATCATCTTATTTGTATTAATTAATTTTCATAAAATAGGTGTCACAAAATAAATTCTTAAATTTTTTTTTATAACAAATTGCCAATTTGTAATTTTCGCCCAGTTCTTACATTTTTCTGCTAAATATAGTCATAATGTTGTGAATTTATTGCTATTACATGTTTTTTGTGTAAAAATAAGCAAAATCATATTTGGTTACATTCAATTAGTATTTTACTGTTTTTTATCATTAACTAGCTAAACTTTTTCATTTCCAGTATGCAGTAATGTTCATTTCTTATTTATCCACATGAACTTATTTTTTTTTTAACCCATTTAAAAATATTATTATTTACTTATATTGTGTATCAATTGATTCTTTTTTAATTTAAAAGTATTTAATTTGAGTAAAATGTATCCAAATTTAATTTTAATAAATGAAGTGAAATTCATTCAACATGAAAGTTATTGAAATTTTTTAAATACTCCATTTCATTACTTATATATCGTTTAAAATGAAAATTGACTACCTGATCACTTTATTCAACTCAGTTCCAGTAAATTACCTCTGGTCTAACTACTGAGAAAACCGTAGAAAATTTTTTTTGAGTATCTTATACATATATGTGTGCGGAGTAATGAAGTGCGGAGTTTATATACATATATATGTAAAAATTTATAGTCATTTCATTAAATAATCATGTCTTGATGAATTCATCCATTCCTGTTTTACAAATTGCAGGACGGATGATGGAAAAATGGGAACTCTGATGGGAGAAGATAAATTTGGTAATAAGTACTACGAAAATAATTACTATTTTTACGGTAAGATTTTGATTTGGGTTTAAAACTAACTAAACGCTAATTAGTAATTGACCTATTGCATTTCATCTGAATATCCTTAGAGAATTTAAATTCGAATTCACTTAAGTGAATGGCATAGACATTTCTGACATTCAAAATTTACGGAATAAAGTTGAAATTTTTCTTTATGCTGCGCACTCTTTTTCAGTGAATTTTGCAATTGGGATCGAATTTGATTTAATTACGAAGTTTTAAGAAAGGGAAAACTTGGAGTCATGAATTTGTAAAAAATGAAGTTCTTTACCGTTGGCTGTAATAAAAAGTCAACTGCTTCGAAACCGGAAGACTCATCTAAGTGTTCTGACGTCACTTCCGCGATTTCGAGTCCGTGATTGGTCAAATAATGCAGATGAGCATCTTTCATTTCTCATGAGTCTTCCGGTACTTAACGCGCGAAAAATATTATACTTTAATCCAAAAATGGGATTTTCTTTTTCGTTTCACAAACTTAGGTCGAAGTAGATGGGTTCAATATTCCGATAAATTCGGTTTAGATTACGACGGAAGCCAAATTCCAGCTGAGTGGTTCGGTTGGATGCATTATAAGACCGATTTAGTGCCGCACGAGGTAATACTCATTTGTTTATGAAATGATCAAATAAAAACCTTTCTGATATCTGCTGACGTTGCCGGAAAATACATCATTACAATTAATTTAAATTACGATTTACGATGTTTTAGAAAATACTGAATTCTTGTAGCAACTAGCAACCTTTTCTTTAATTAATAATTTTTTTTCATTGTTGCTTACTTCAAGGGCATTAAAATCTCTTAATCTCTAAAATTTTTTTAAGGATCCCACAAGGCCGAAACATAAATGGATGATAAATGGCAATGAAAATTTAACTGGAACACAACAGCAGTATGTGCCGTATTCAACAACAAAACCGAAAATTGAAGCCTGGACGCCTAAAAGTAAGAAGCAACAAAAAATGCTTTAGATTCTGTGTAAATTACTAGAGTGAGAATTTAATAAAACTGTAGCTACAATGTATATTATATTTAATGAAATGTTTTTAAACGTATGTTGATTAAATGTATATCATAAAGTGATTCATTATGATTATTCATAAGTCGTTACCTTTTTAAGTGACGTGAAGTAATAGAATTTCTGATCAAATACATATGTAAAATATAATCATATAAATATATATATATATATATATATATTAGTTAAACCATCCCGTTATAAGTTCAAGTTCTCCTGATTTTAAGCTAATATTAATAACAGGAATGTCTGTCGTTAAAAATGAAATATTTAAAGCAAGGAACCTCATTTATTGCATTAAGTGGTTGCAGCGAATATAAAAATATAAAAAAACTGCACCAAAACTAATTTATAAATATTACATCCTTGTTTCATCGGAATTTTCTAATGCACATTCTTCGAGTGGCTTGTTTCTGCTCAAAATATGTATAATCCTGAAATTGATAAAAAGAATATAAGGGTGAGCTAATTTTGCTTTTCAATTTGAGCTTGTATAGATTTAAATAGTAATTATAAATGAATGAAACTTACAATGTTAATATAAACACGATACTTTGAGTAGCAATGGTCACCCAGTAAATAGCGCTTGGATAATTCTCTATAGTTGCATTATAAACCTGAGAATATGCAGCTCCACTGAAAAGTGGTACTGTGGTATCAGCAACTGACAGCACCGCGAAAATTTTGCCTTTAAATATAAGTATTCGCTTATTATCTTACTCTCTGGCTATCAAATCGAAGAACGTTCTGCTAATAAATTGATTAATTGCGACTTAAATAAAGGAAAAAATCACCTCTCTCTTCTGCTGGTACAATTTTTGATGCCATAGATCTCAATACAGGAGCCACAACGGGACCTACAAAAGCTATTGTTGCTCCCAGATAAAACAACCAAGGCTCTTCTGCGAAGGCGAAAACAATGCGAGCACCGGCATGGGCAGTAGCCCCTATCATGATCATTACCGTGTCGCTTAATTTAAAAAACTTTCCCATTAAAGGAATGCATAGAAATGTACCTGAAAATAAAAAAAATCGTTAACAAATACTTTAAAAGCGAATGTGAAGACTATTTTATTTTAAAATATTAAATTCGACTATTTTTGTATATTTATATAAATACTTTCTTAAATCAATCATAATCTATAAAACTCTAACCAAACTTAATAAAATATTGGTAATAAACATAAACTTACCAACAACGTAAATTGCAGACTGATATGTTCTAAAATCGCTAAAGGCATCAACTGTCCACTTGAATTTTTGATTCGTATATAAATAACTCATGGGTTTTTCATCTAAAACGTTAAAAAATTTTTTTATAACTATTTTACAAGTTGCATAATTCAAAAAGCACGAATTAAAGCCAAATATGTACATGTCAGGATATGATAAACACATTCAGCCTAACCTCTTTGAAAAGTGTAAAATCCTAGTGAAAATATTATCAAAATTACATATATTTTTCCGTGAAAAGGTCGCTTTTTCGTGATTGTGTGGAAGCTGTCGATTAAATATTGCTTATCCAACAAATCCAAAAAGCAATTTTTCTTCTCTATTTTCACTGTATCATCACCCTCTTCATTCGTATTCTCCTCTCTTTGATCGTTTTCATTAAAACTCTTATTAACTTTAAAGCAACAAATATTCAGAGGGTTTTGTTGAGGTGCTGTTGCCCATTCCAAACGAAAGAGACTGTAGAAGAATGATATGAGAAGTAAAAAAGTATTCAGTGAAAACATTATGCCGTACGATCGATCGAAAATATGGAATAAATACTTTCCTTAAAAAAAAAAAAAAAAAAAAAAAAAAAAAAAAAAAAAAAATTATTCTCACCATTAAACTGACATCATACAGAACAAGATCAATATTTATTAATGTCAATACTACATCAAATTAAAAATTTGAATGCAAAATGTTATAATTTCTGAGTGGGATCAAATTAATTTGATTTAAAAATACAGACGAAAAACTATTGTAAAAATGTGCGCATAAAAAAATTACAGATTATTCGCAATGATCCTTTAACCCAGAAGAAGGCCGAAGAAATTTTTGGTTCTGAAAGACAATTATTAAAAATATTTATTACCCAAAGCCACTCCAAGAGGTATGGTTGTCAAGTAAGCTATATCGAGTATAGTGATTCTAACAGTTCTTTGTTCGGCTGTTGTTATATCGCTGATATAGCTGAAACAGGCAGCAAAAATTGAAAGATCAGAACCAGTAAGGCCGGACGGGAGCGAGGCCGTCCATACGATGTAATTTAAAGGCCAATTAACTGAAATAGAAGAAAATTTGAGATAAATGAACTGAAGTTTTAGAAAAATCAATTTCAAACTAAATCTCATTAAATCAATGTCATGTCCGAAAGAAAAATATCTGCTCTGAAGGAAATAATTAAATTATATTAAAAATATAATTGTAATTTTACGTTATTTTTTAACTGACTTTGAAAATAACAGCAACAACAATGATCTTTACCTTTGTAATTATTAATTATAACCCAGATTGAATACCATAATTTCCCCAATAAGCCCATAAGCAAAAGTAATTTCCTTCCTCGCCTATCGCTCCAAGCTCCTATAAAGAGTGCCAGAATAATTGGAATAACATGTGAAGCGATGGCGTTGTTTTGATGAAAAGTAGATACAACAACCTTTGAAAAAAAATTTACAACTTCATTACTTTTTATCCAAAAAAACATCTTAATAATTTCTCAATATTATTTTTCATCTGTGGCGATATGAATCAAATGAAAAAATCTTACAAAGTTATATAATTAACGGGGAAAACACCAAAGCCTAATTTTTTATCCTAACTAGGAAAAATTTTTTAAATTTAAATAAATAAATAAAAGCATTGATCAATACTTGGACTTCTTTGCTGATGGTCTCGTTAGCGGTCAGATTAAGGCAAACATCGTCGGGAAAACCCAAATCAACGATGCAGGCCTTGTGAACGAAAAACGCCTGCTCCACCTGAAATCAAAAATTTAAATAATTAGCCATCGAATATTTAGTTTTGAAATTTTAATTACGTAAAATTTGCATTTCATTTCACAAATTTTATCGAGAGGGAACAATATATTATTAGGATACTTAACAAGTTCATTATCTCTTGTTATGTTCCAGTACTGAGAGTTTCATAGCCTGAATAATGCGCAGCAAGCATTAACGAGGCCATAACTTATAGTGAAGACGTTCTCTCTCTTTTAAATTTAATAATAAAGATCAATTTCATATCGGTTTCAAAATAAACAAATAAAGATTACCGACAGAACGATAATGATTTTAGGCTTGCAATTAAATCCGATATAGCAATTTTGTTATGTTATCAATGTAACATTGTTATATATGTAAAAAGACATATTTATTATGTTATCAATATTAAAATTCCTCTTGGAATTTATTATATGTACCACAGATGTCAGCATAAAAGCCATCATATAAAAGAACATGGTTGGTTCGACTGTAATTAACTTCAGGTAATACCATCTTGGATTTTCGTATTCTGTGACATTTTCTACCTGAAAGAGAAAAAATTTAATGTATCAGACCTTTTCAAGATTCCTTTCCAATACGCTTACCTTAGGTGCATGAACAATTTAGCGATGCCTCGTGCTGAGGACTTGCTCAGTAAAATGAGTAAAAGAGGAAAAAAAAATGGATACTTAAGACACAGCAATAGCCCTGAAAAAATATCAATACAGGATTTTGTCCTCACAAATCGCACTTTTACGGTAAGCTGTGCGCTGCAAATTCCAGTGTTTGGCGTCTGGACTAATGGGTCGAACATGTATTACGCTACTAAAAACATCTTAAGGCGGAATTAATTCATTATTTTCACGCAAAAGTAATGCCATTCGATGATCGGGTACTGGAACGCTCACCGAAGACCAACGAGCGCCTTCTTCCGGAATGTTTCATTACTGTCGGAAGACACGTCGATGAAGTACTGGAGCCCATACAAAAGAGGTTTGTTAAATGGCAAACTTTTGTTAAAATACTTCAATCATAAACTCTGATGTAACTCTCATCCTCGACGAGAGAACAGGCAACTGTCTGGATGAATCGAAGCGGTAGAACGAACCTGCCGTCGATGGTAATCCTACCGAATGCGGCTGCTGCAGCCAAATATGCCGATGCTTTCGGAACGGGTAGCGATTCCGCAAGAACTCTTCGACATCGGCGAGGCATAAAGCCATTTCAGATGTTCGTTTACCCATTTCCGAAAGAGTCATGGTACTCTGTCTAACAATTAACGAACCAAACTCAAGAAAGCAAAAATCTTCACCAATCTTTCCAAAAGTACGTAAATTCTGACTGCGACAGCATTGCGATTGGCGTGGAAAAACTTCCGCCCGACAGAGGAATTCAGCACCTTGTTCAAAGTTTTGAAGCACACAGTTTTGCGAACGCTTCCTTCCGACAAGACATTTCAGTTGTGACCCTGCTATGCCCACCACGACAATCGAACCTTGGGCACAGTCAGCCACGTATTTGAAATTACGGCGACCATTATCGGAATCATATTTCTGGCTATGCCTCGACCCGGAAAATCCCCGCTAACAATAATGATCTTCGAAGCAAATACAGTGCAGTCTACAGGCCGGGAACTCTTCAAACCACATGCCACGGTGCCACATTGGCTCCGCCTTTGAAAAAGTCCATGTGAAACAGGTACATCAGCACAAAAATAATGTCAACAGTAAATACTTGTATCTCCTTTAATGTTTCGCTATTCTTAATTACCGCAACGCTTATTATGGGAAACATCGGCTTTTAACTAATTCGTTCCGTTAAGGAATTATTTCCAGCATGGTTCTTCGAACACGAAGTTTATACTCATATTGAAAAATGAAACTTGTCAGCTCCTCTATTCATAACTCAAAAGTTTGCATGCCAACCAGCGAGACGCATAAGTTCATGCACATAGCCGGCTCATTTTTCATTTCTTACCTGTTCAAACGTAACAACCAATATTAGTGAGCATTACATATAAATATTTAAAGAAAACAATTTTTACCTCACAGTTAAAATGTTTCGATTAAACAGAAAAATGTTTCGCACTTAAAAAAAAGATTTTTATGAATCACTTCAACAAATGTTATTACTCTTCGCATTGTCCACAAATATATGCAATTCAACGACTATTACATGACCTATGGTCTATTTAAAAAAATCCATTGATTTAGCGAACGCATCTGTCAAATATGTAAATTAAATACAAGGCAATTTTGTGTGATAAACATGAAATGTAACAAGTCCTCCTGCACTTTGGATATTTGAATTTTTTTACATTGCGGATACCGGATAAAAGTGTAGCATTTGCCCCTTTCCGACAGACAACCGTGGTTCAATTGTGTTCACAAGCGTTGTCCCAAAAGCACGATGATGCCGAGTGGGGTGCTCGGGAGTGGAGATATCCCTGCGACGGCGCACGGGGCCAGAGCCGACAGCGCTTAAGTACCCCGTCAAACAAGCACATGGGAAACAGTGGAACTAAACTGCACAATCGTACAATTTCGCGCTCGTGGACCCAACCTCGAGAACCTCGGAAAAATGGCAGTTTGGAAGCAGCGAGGTCAACACACCCCCCGTTGCCTACAGCAGTTTCGGTCAAAAAAACGAGGCAAATGTAATCCATTAGATTGCTGACGTTTGAGTATTCGCGAACAGTTGGAAGATTTAAAAGAAATTCAACATGATGGTGGAAGACCTCGTGCTTCAACAATTGCACATTAAAAATTAGAAATTATATTAGATGGGGAGTTTATCCATTCGCCTCAATTACTCACCTTATCACCTCTATCAAATAACCACTCATTCAAGTTCATGCAGTCTTATTTATTTATCTGGAAAAAAACTTCAGGAAACATTGTTAGAGTAAAATCAGATCTTTGGCATTACTTTACGTCAAGATCCGGTGATTTTTTTTTTTCTCCCAAAAAATCTTCAAATGCTCGAAATCCAGAAACAAGCCTCATTCGCATAAGCTGTATCATGAATATTTGATTGCTGAATATATTTATTTTCTTATTAGTTTTTCTGTTTTTGAACAAACAACATTTTCATCAAGTATCCCTAATTATGTAATGCGGTTACTTTTTAAAATTACTATTTTTATTAACAGAAAAATTATTACTCACTTTTTTCTGTTCCATTATTAATTTTATTATTTTTAATAAAAAAAAAAATGGATGAGATTAAATAAATCCGGCCGTTCAAAGTTTACAACAACAACACTTCGAACGTTATCATGAAAATTACAAGAGCTGAAGTCGGGTCAAATTTTTCACCAACATCTACGTAACGATCTCATAGGTGCCAACATGATAATCAAAATATTTTTCAAATTTCATGAAAATCAACAACAATTACCTGTTTACAGTTAAAATTTGAATTTTTCTACCGAAGCGTCTTTCGGGCCCCAAAACCAACTCATAACTTTTCCACCTACTCGAACATTGCTTCCTTCAAACCGTGCTATTCCAATGCTTCACATTTGACTGTAAAATCGCCAACAGTGAAAAATTCACTTGCTTTTCTGTAGCCGTTAAATTCAAAATAAGAGGACGAAAAAAAAATCCGATGGTGTTATTTCCTGGCTTCACCAGGGGAAAATCTAATTTTAAATACAGTCAAAGAATAAAAGTTATAATTGGCATCTTTTAAAATCTGACATTGTTTGCCCCAAAACTAGCAAATGTGGTTCATGTTGTGAAACAAAAATGCTTCCACCATTTTACATTCCAACAATTCCACAAAGTGAAAGTCAGTTTCTTAAAATTTATTTAAAATATAAAATGTTTGAAAATTTGAAAAAGAAATTCAATAATTCCAATCAAAATAATGATGCAAAAAATGAAAAGAAACATGTTTCTTATCAAAATTCAGATAAAATTTTAGAGACATTCACTTGTTATTCATTATTTATTTAACAAAAAAGAAAATATATATGTATGCAATATTAAAATATATCTATGAATGAAATTGATCACGCTCAATTAATATGTGTTGATAAATGTTGATAAAACAAAAACCTCAAAAGCAAATTTTAATCTATTTAACACCTTTCGTATACACCCTACCAAAAAATGGTTCAACAAATAAAATTTATGGGAACATTTTGTTTACAGTGAACTTGATCAGAATAAACTGAAACATTTAATTAAATGCAATAACTTAAAACTGCAATGAAATATTCAATTAAAAGGTGTATTTTTTTTTAAATTATGATTTAAAACAAAAACTGAAATAAAAATTCAAAATTATTTTAAATTAAACAGTTCCAAGTTTAAAATAATTTTTGATTATTGATACGTACATTATCCAGTAAATTGATTTGAGACATGGCAGTGAGGGTTTATCAAGCTCTTACTTCATTACCTGGATTTAAAATAATTTTTGAGAAACAATTAAAGGAAAATTGAATTAAATGTTACATAAAAGCTAAATGCTCAAATTAAATTACCTAATTCAATATTAATTTTTATTCGTTTCCTAATTTCAAAACACAGACGATTACAGTGTCTTTGATAACGTGGTAAATCGTCATTTTGCATTTTTATATATTTTCTCTAACCAGCTCGATTTTCAGAAATTTGAGCTCATCTTAGCATGAACAACCATGTTGAGATCAAAGGATATTGCCAACATAATACAAATTCTTTTCTCACCCTGCAAAATGCAAATTTTGATAGAAAAAACTAAACCTAAGGAAATTATACGATAAATAAGGAATAATTCTGCAATATATGGTCTTATTAGGAAATTAGCATATAAAAATACACTTTTTCAGGTCAAAATCATTTTTTTCGATTTTAAAAAGCCAATAGTTGGCTGCTCTAACTTGTATACTCGCTGACTTGGAAAAGAAAAGAGGGAGAAAGGATAAAGATGAAAGAGCAGAATAGCGATATCCATAAGTTGAACAAGGATAAAACTCCAATGGCGTCATTCATCATTATTCTCCTACTGTGTCCACTGATGTAACAGTGAGTGTGAAACTGGCGTCGTTTTGATCGAAAATGTTCCTTAAATAATTATTTTTCCCGTGTTTTGCCGTGAAAAAAATAGCAGCTTTGAAGTTTTATACAAATAAAATAGAGCATATATTGTAAAAAAGGCGAAACAAAGAGGTAAGACGAGGATATTGAGATTTTTCATCCGTTGGCTATGCTATCGCTTTGTTCTATGTAGGCCTCACCCATTTTTCATACTTTATGGTTGATATTTTCGATCCCGCAGTATTTTACTAATGTAGAAGCAGCTCTTCGATTTTTGTCTAATCCAACAACTCGAGCGATGTATGTTTCGCCTTTGCATAATTCAATTTTGTCATTTTTGACGTTTCTTTTCGTAAAATATCGCGTTGAAATACTCAAAGATGCTAAGCTAAGGAGACGTTTCTCGTATCATTGAAGTTAAAATAATAATAATAAGATATGAAAAATGCATTATTTGTTTATTATGTTGCGGCTCATTCTTATTCGGCTCCCCCCTCAGCCCCCCCTTCTGCTTGATTTTTAAATAATCATTTTCCTCAATTGTAGACGCCAAGAACGAAAGACATAATGATAAAATAAAAAGATGCATCTGTGTGATTTTTAACTAAGGGATAAAATCTTTTTGAAAAA
>JAOWBB010007142.1:0-12117 GCA_028565995.1 Ricinus marginatus
TCTTCCCTTTCTCGCGTTTAACGAGGGAAATCCTTCCTCCGGGAGAGTCCGACGGGGGATGCTGCAGTGGCAGAAAGGAATGGGAAATCCATTTTTCAAGGGTAGTACCTTAATTTTTTCGCGACGGGCGTTATACTCGCGCGGGTATCATGCGGAGACCTTATTCGGTAGAGTAACACGTTTGGAGTGTTTTCCTGAGATGATGTGTAATTACCGATCCGCAGGCGTGTATCACATATCTACTCCCACTTCCACGCCATTTACTGACGTGGAAACTTTTGCATCCATCAAAATCGGGTAACCAAAACCGTGTCTGACAGTGACGAAAGGGCTTGTTTCCGATCAATGCACCCCGAAGGAGTAGGGGCAAAGTTACCGAACGAGGGAATTTTTCCTTTTTTCTTTTTTTGATCTTTGCTTTGTCGCATTATTTCCGAATTTTTAAAATATTTTTTGGGGAATTTACCGAAGTTTGCGCTGATTGGTTCCCGTCGCCTGAATACAATCTCTGCTGGAATGCGTCGCGGTCACCGAGCACGGGTAAATGCGGAGGAGGCTCCTTCAGGGGTTAAAAAAGAAAGAGGCCGAGGTGGGATTTGCCGTTCCGTACATTCCAAAGCGATTTATTTTTCATGTTTGTTTCGAGGAGAAGGGAAATTCGATTTCAATAAGTCCCTAAAATATAGCATCTCAAGTAGCAAATGTGTCAGAAAGCTTCGCTGGAGTCACTCCGCATGCTTTTACGGAAGAGAGTTTCGAATTTCGCAGCCCCAAAAAGGCGCCGAAACGGAATTGTCGCACTTTCGCATATAACGATATTAGTTATTCCCAGTTGCTGTAAATTTTTTCCTTTTCTCCTCACGAATGCGGAGGAAAATGAAATTTTCTTTTTCCCAATCACCATTTTTCTTTTCTCGTCAAGGTTCTTAAAGCTGGAATTTAAGCAAGATTAGCTCTTTCCCTTCCGTATCTAAATATCTTAAGATAATTTATTTATGAGTCTTTTTTTTTTTTTTTTTTAGTTTAAGCACTGCAGGGGGAGAGAAAAAAAGAAGCAGGTAGAGGAATATCTTATCATCCCCGCAATGTATCCGTTTCCTCCGGGGAGGAAAAAAAGGGTAAATCAAGCAAAAATACTGCAGGATATTAATGTCGGGTGCTTTGCCGGCGTCGCATTCACACCGTGTCGGGGAATTTTATAAAAATATATTTCGGAATAATTCTGAATACAGCTCGGAGTGATGCTGCCGGAATAATTCACCGACTCAGGGCTGCCGGCTTATATCTTATTCGGCGTTATATGGTAAACGGAGACGATTCACTTCTCGCGGATAAATTGGTTTTAGGTAAAAACCCAAACGAAACACCCGAAAACTGTAAATTTCAAATCCTCCGACATCTGATCTCTCTGCTTAACCTCCTACCCTGGAGTTGGATTTATTTTTTTCGCTTGAAATTGATATTATCACTACTACAAATCCGCGTTTACCGTCATTCTTTTCTGGCACGTCTTTGCCCGGGATTGCACTCCCTTTGCCGCTAATCCCGATCATCTGCATTAATCATACTGGTATTCTGACGCAGTGTTGGATTATCTGTCAATAGACCGACACAAAACAGAAATTTCTACCTTTAAGACCGGGAGAATGGTGTTAAAAAAAAAAAATAAGTAAATAAATAAATATTCAAGTGACAATTTTCCTTCCACCCATTCTAAATGCTTATAAATAAATTTGAAATTTTAATTTTCCTTATTCACCTTTGTAATTTTTTTATAATATAAATTATACATAAAATTCAACGGCGTAATTGTTAATTTTCCTTTTCCCTAACGAAAATTTCCTTCTGACTAAATCTGGTTCTTTTGCGCTGCAGTACGTTAATAATATTTAAATGTTTTTTGCCAAATTTTAATTAACGGAAGCGGAAAAAGGAAAAATTATCCCGGATTAAGAGATTTTGTTTTCCCTTTTGCCGTTCATTGCTGATCTCGCGACAACCGAATAAGAATCGCCTTCAAAACAGTTTTCGACATTTCACCTCGCTCAAACGTAAATGGGACCAACAGAAAGCGTTTTATTTGTGGTCCACACATGGGTCCGGTTCGATTTCGCACGTTTTACCGAAAGAGACATCCGAAGCGGTTTTCTGGCCCGACGTGTCTTCTGCCACGGGGCAAACATCCGTTCTGACCGCTCCTTAAAACCGAGCGTTCGACGAAATTAAAAACTTTTAAATGGAAACCGGAAATTTATTTGGGGCGCTGCAGGGAGAGCGCGGTGCGCGATCTCTAAACCGTGCCTTTCTTTCCTCCTTTGTTTTTGTAAACTTTGATCGTCTGGGCTTCCTTCACTGCCTTAAAATAAAGTTCGCCCCGAGGAATTCTTCCATCCGTAAGCTCCTGCCTTGGGCCGTCTACTTCCCTCAGCGGGAGATCCGCCAAATGCGTTTTCTCAGTCTCTCCAGATGGCTTGCCTTCCGAATTTTCCTTTATTTCGAGCTTTTGTCACCGAAAACGATTTCCGACTTTGGAAAAATCAGCGGTAAGCTTACGCCCCTGATTTCCAAGGGGACAAAGAAAAGGTGGTTAAAGAAGATGTTCGAGAAGGACGATTATTCTACCGTAAGGGAATTCTTCGAGATGGCAAATTGATATTGTCAGAGGGGAAAAAAAAAAAAAAAGGTTAATTTGAACCTTGGAAAAAGCGATTTTTATTCAACAGAAAGGATTATACGGTCGGAAAATTCATTTGGAAAAACCTTTCAATCAAAGTAGACATTTTCCCGGGTGGTTAATAAATCATACGGATAAAAAAAAAAATGGGAGCGGGAGAGGTTTCTGCTGGAGATCAACAAGTAAGAAGGTTTCTGCCAAGGTTTGATAATAATTCCAGAAATTAATTCCATTTTGAAGGAATGTTTCAGCTTTGCATCCAGCGGCACCTTAACAATCCTCTCGCAAGTCCCGCTCTTCATCACCGCTCTTTGTAGCGTTTGTTAAGCCTCTTAACAAAATGTCACCGGCAGGAGACAGACATTTTCAAAAGTCGAAATTTTCCGGTGGCACAAAGCCTGTACAGCTTGTGGCACAGAGGGGAGAATGGAACCTTTCGCCGCTTTAAAATATGTGAGAATCGTTGCAGGTTTATTGTTCCCTTTGAATTGGTCGTTCCTTTTGCCGTGTATTGAGAATTTTGCTAACCCTGCAACCGACTCGAATCATTTCCCGATAAGAGAAAATTTCGTCTTGTTTTACTATAATCGGACATATTGATTTATGTCTTTCTCCATTTAAGATCATATATTTAAGGAGCCAAAAAGAATGTTTCAAATTTTTTTTTTTTTTTTGCTTTGTTTCTATTTTTATTTGCTTTTCTTTTCCTGCCCCCTCCGAATAAATCACATTTTATTTTATTCCTGGCAGGATGAAAAATCTACGTTATCCTCGAGAGGAGTTTTGGCAACAGGAGCGAACGAAGGCAGTGCGACATCCAGCACGAATTTCATGATGCGCACGGTTAAAATTATAGCGTAGACTATTTTTCTTTATCTTGTTTTCCGTAATTTGTTTGGAATAATAAAAGATGAAAAAACATGTGCTAACAAAATTTTCACCATTAAAGTGAAAAACCCGAAAAATAATAAAGGAAAATTGTTCTCCTGTTAGCTGATTTTCTTTCACATTCAGAGTTTTTTATTGCATCTGATAAATCAAAATATTACCCCAGAAATTGAGTAAAGTTACTAAAAGCGTTTTAAATCAACTAGGTAGGGATTGAGATGAAGCCAAAAGGTGGAAAAATCGCTTGCGGTTAAAGAAAAAAATACGCAAAGAGGCAAAAAGAGCAACAAAGCTCAACAAGGAAAATTTCAAAATTCAAAAATTATTTGCATAAAGCGAAAGAACTGAATATGCGGGAGGGCAAATGAGATGTTCCAGAACTAAGGGACGCAAAGCGAAAGCTGGAAACAAGTTCTGGTAAAGAACAACTTTGTTCAGACCGGAAACCGGGACCGTCTTCCATCTAAGAGACGTAACGGGAGACGTAAAAGCAACAGGGTTTAAATTTTCACGAGGGTAAGAAAAGGTGAGAGTTTGAAAGCAGTTTCAAGTTTTGGAGAAGATGGTTTTGCATCAGTAAAGAAAGGGGTGCGGATAAGGAAGTATCTGTGGAGATCGTGAGGCCGCCTAATAAGCAACAAGATTACCAAAGTCAGACAGATGAGGTGAATAAAATTTCGCTGCACGTTTTGAACGTATCAGCATGAAAAATACAGGGCTTTTAAGATAGACAAACTATCAAACGAAAAAAGCGGCATAAAAATCACGGAAAAGTGCTGCCTCCTCTCTCGCTTCCAATACTGTGTTTTCAATAAAATATGACGAGAAGAACTTCCCTGCTATCCACAATTTGAGATGTATCCTCCAGTATACGTGACATGGCTTCTCTTTTTCATCCTGAACTCCCTCCAGATTGAGGAGTGTTTTAATCCAATTGTTTTACAGCCGCAATATTTTCGCTTTAAAATCACTTTTATATTCCCCACGGTTATAATTGCAGCACGAGCTTATTTTCACAGATAAATTGGCCTTCGAGAAACCTTTCAACACAGAAAATTTTCCATAGGAATCGGTTGATTTCAAATATTCAAAAATCTCGGTAATTCAAGCTTCCGCGGAATTATCCGGAAAAAAAAATACGAAATTAAGATAGCAACGACAATTTCATGAAACTCCATTGTTTGTCTGATGACGATATGCTGCAGTTTCCTGCCTTGACGTTTTATTCTCCCCCCCATAAATTTCCATAATAAACAAAGAGTGGGACTTGAAGGTAAGGGAGATCGAAAAAGGAGGATCAGCAAGAATTTATTTCGGCAACGCCTTTCTGATTTCGAATCATTATTTTGAAATGATGATGCAGAGGAGGAACAATCGCGGAAGAACAAGCTGAGACAAATGTTTCGAAATGAAAAGATGTAATTCTAGAAATGAGATAAATCAGACAGAGATTTGAGACACGAATATCCGTCCCCGAGCACTTCTTTTACTCTTTTTTAAGCGAGGAGATTTCAGAGCTTCGCAATCCCCGAGGGGCAAGGAAAGAAATTCATTATACTGCAAGAAAGGAAATCAAAATGCACACAAAAAAATACGGAAAAGGAACCGAAAATCTGCCGAGGAGGAAAGGGGTAAAAATTAGATTTCGAAATTAATGAAATGATTTTTATTAAGTTCAGGGAAAGAAAATGAGATTTTTCTGTGAGAGGAGACCTGGGCAGGGGGATAAAAGAAAAAGCGGAGAGCACCGGCACCATGAAAACAAACTTAATAAAAATCAGCATCGGAACTTCGAAGAACAAGGGAAAAAAAAAAAAGAAAATATCATTTTATAATAAATCAAAAGGAAATTTTTTTTTTTTTTTTTTTTAACAGAGAAAAAGTACTGATGAAAAAGGTTAGCTATAAAAGTAGCGCGAAAGAAGTCAATAAATGGATATAAACTGCGGAGAAATGTCCACGGTCTTATTTTCGGCAACAATAAACTTTTTCCATTTCAATTGTATGATTTCATTGTGGGGAAAATATCGATCGGAGATGGTGTCCAGGGACAATATCCTTAATGTGTCCCTGCGCTATCTCCGCCAATCGCAATCTGCCAATAAATGAAGCCGGAAATTCCGCAGGGGCTGAAACGTGACCACAATTCTTATGCCGAGGTTTCGCCCTCATTTTTCACTTTACCCGTAAAACGAAATTCCACCCGATCTATTCCGGGCAGATTAATACGGGAGAGGGAGTCAGAAGCCATTTTTTTTTTTTTTTCAGCAGAAGCAGAAAGAGACCGCGCCCGACATATCGTTGCAGACGAGTTCCGGAAGCGCGAGGACTTCATCTCTCTCGCGACGGTGGCAGAATATTCACGCAGAGTTAGGTATCCCGACGGGCAAAGTTAAAATGCGTTTTTTCTTTTTTTGTGTGTGAAAACTCCGGAATCCATCAGCAGCATCGCGATGGGTCGAGTTAACCGGCAAGCGTGTAGTTTCCGACCGTGCAAATCGAGGAATCGCAATTCCGAGAAAAAAGTGTAAACAAAAAAAAAAAAAAAAGCAGGTTGACGCGCAACAGCCGAAGGTTGTTAACCGGAAGGGATGTTGTCTTATTCACGTCATAACCGACGTTTGATGGACGTTTAAGGAAATGGCGGTGGCACGGCTTCTACCAAGATCAAAAGTGACATTCAGGGAATCGAAGAAACATTCCAATCAGTGGAAATAATCCAATTAGCCCGCAGTTTCCGACCGTGAAATTCGAGGAATCGCTCTACAGATTCCGACAATCAGCTACAAAAACAGCTGATCTCGTCGCCGTAAACAAAGACGTTTTCCCGTAAGATGTGGTTATTACGTGTCAGTTATAAATTCACAGCGAAACAGTCAATTTAACCTTTCAATCGACGATCAAAAAAGTTATAACATTTTAATGAACTCCCGAATACGCGCTTACCAGCGTGATTATAAAGTAAATTGAAACATTTTAAACCCCATAACTTAGATATTAAAATAAAAATTTTTAATTTTATGCTGAAAATAACGCAGAACCATTTATCTTCTGTCACTTCAAGCGTTGCTCCTTGGGGAAATTTCTCTGGGTGTAAAAAAAAAAAAAAAAAAAAAAAAAAATTGTCGCCAAAACTCATAAGCATAACCGGAAAAATTATCACACCCGAGGAACGGTTGAAATGATCGAGTTCATTAAAACAAATGTTATACAATATATAAAAGCATTCTTAAATGATAACGTAAGTAACTTGTATCGATAAAAATATTGTAGCACATTAACCTGTTATGCGCGTCAACAAACATGTCGCGAATGTTGACAGTTATTCTCTTCGTCTGCAGACAATTTTTTTTTTTTTTTTTTTATATTTGAGTTTCATCATTTATCAAAATATACATATCAAAGAATCATTCTCGTTGAGTTAAATGCTAATTAATGTGATGGCACGCACAGCTGGAGATATATGTACAATCAAATTAGCTGAATCTTTGTCATGGTAACTTTCCCCTTTGTAATTTGCCTTATGGAAATACGGTGCTAAATGAAGAAATCTTTTTCATGCTATCAGAAGTTTTCCCGGGGCGTTTTCATTTGGAAAACCTTTCGAAATGCCAATGAGAAAGTTAATGCGGATCAAATCCATAGTCCGAGTGCGTAAACTCTAATCGCGGTTATTAGCGAATGATTTTTTTTTTTTTTTTTTTATTGGAGAATTTCGACTTTTAAGCTTTCCTTATGCTAATGCACATGGAATAACTATAAAACCCGCGTTAACCAGAGTTTTCCGAGAGCGTGTCAACGGGAGGAAGGGAGGCTCCTCCCTGCGAATACAATGAAAGCTTCTTTTACCACATTTTCCATGCTATTTAACAGCTCTTCAACCGTTAAAAACACTGTTGAAGGTGCATATAAATGGTCGAGTTAAGGACGGGGATGAGAACGGGAGGGCGCAGGAAGAGGGCGTGTGGCAAAAAGCCATTGAATAACCCAGCAAAGAACCACAAAAAGTATGAGATTCGACTTTCCTAAGTGCTTAACAACTTCCAGTTAAGAAAAGGAAATTTTCCTTCTCACTTTAGATGAAGTAAAAAAAAACAGAACTCTTCTGATAACCGTTAAAACCGGTAAAATGCTTTGCCCGAAACTTTTCCTGATGAACGGCAACGTTCTTCATAAACTCGTTCTCTAAGATTTTTCAAAATATTATTTTTGTGTACCCCTTGGTACCCCATCGTTCAAAAGATTATTTAAAACAATTGTCCTATTTGGGAAAGGTTTTTTGTTTAAAACGAACCGCATACCTTGCTTAATTTACAAGAGCTTCGATGCCTTTCAGAACTCAAGAACGTTCTTTATTAATAATAATACAATTTGCGCGATGAAAAATGCATGCTATGTGATTTCGATTGAATTTAAACCAGAAAAAGAAAGTAAATCGATTGTAAATATGAATTGTTAACATCCTGCACTCCTCAGGTGCATCTTCGTGGCAGCAGAGGTTTTTCCGGGAAAGGGCGGAAAGAAGAAAGCACCAAAATGTCGGCATTAATTAGCCCGTCATTTAGGGACTGGAAGCCTAGAGAAGAGATTCCCGAAAAGAAGGCAAAAGGAAGGTTCAAGCCAAACAGCGGGGGGGGGGGGGGGAAGGAAATTGCTGACTGGCGTACATCGCGACCCGAACACCCGTGCGGAAAAACTGCCCGTCGCGTTTTCCAGCGTCGCCCGCTGGAAATTCCCCGGATATTTCGTCATGAGAATGATTCATACCGGGCGTTGCGAGTTTTTATTGCTTGTCTCCGGTATTGTGAAAGTTTTAATTGCCGGACAAGCATCCTCGACGTTGAACAGCATCGGAGAAAAAAAAAAAAAAACGACGTGGGATTATGTTTTGACACTTTCCCACAGCGATCGTCGACAGGCGGCGAATGAAAAAAAAAAAAAAAGTGAATTTTTTTCAACGCGACATCGGATACACTGAACATTTAATTGGGGCAAAATAAATATCGTTCCAATACAGCGGTCAAAGGAAGTTTAAAGCTAAACAAATTTGCTAGGAAAAGTTAATAATAAATCCCGATGGTTGACGAACATCAAACACAAGCGCAGCACCTTAGAAGGCGAGTTTTTTGAATGCAGGGAAAAGATTTTTCATTGGCTTCCTGGGCTCCCTTAACGCCAAACAGCGAATTTAAAATCTTGGAGAAGGAAATGAGCGTCAATTTTGGACCAGAAAGATAATCGTCGCTTCTTCGCTTCCCGAAAGTCTCCATCGCTTTGAAATTTTCCGAAGAGCGGTGAAGAAAAAAAAAAAAAAAAAGGTTGAAAATGACAAAAGTTTTGCAAAAGCAAGCCTCTCGTAACGAATCTATTAAATGTAATGAAAGCCGAAATTGCTAGGCCTTCCCTGCTGCCACTTTAAAACGGAAAATCTGAAATTTGCTGCGCACGAGTGCCACCGGAAAGGGGCGAGAAGAGGTGGATGTCGCGGTAAATCAATTTGGCTGTCGAACCGGTAAACAAAACAAGACTCACCTGGACCGCATGGGGTAGGAGACAACTCGAATTCCCGGTCGCTGCCGCTGCCGGGGTAGTTCCCGCGGGACACAGCTTCTGATCGGACGTGATCTTCCCGTATTGAGCAAGCTGAACGCTGATGGTCGTCCCGTGGGGACACTTCAGCATCACGACGTCACGATCGCATCCCGTCCTTTGATATGTTCTTAGGGTACCGAGGAGCAATGCTGAAAGGAGAGAATGTGCACGTTTGAGAAACGGACTTATCGCAATTAATTCGCGGCAGGGAAAAAAAAAAAAAAAAGGAAACCGGAAGCGGAAGAACGTTTTTTCGTCATTTCCCTCTCCGTTGCTTTGGAAGAAGGGAAAAAGTTTTTTTTTGTTTTTTTTCTTTTCCTCCTGTTATGTCATCAAATTTCACTCCTCCATCGCGATCCCGCGCCCTTATTTACATTTTCCGATTATTAATATTCCATCCATTGTACAAGAAGGAAAATTAAAAGGGAACGAATGGAGAAGAAGTCAAAAAGACGTCAACGTTGTCAGTGATTTACGGAAGCTTTTTTCCCGATCCAAAAAAGGAACAGGAAAAAGACGGAAAAGGGGAAAAAAGCTAAAAAGGTTTGCGTAAAAATGAGAAATGTGAAATTAGACAAGATTAACTTGCGAGTGGATTGGAAAAATCTCCGGTTGCGTGTGCCGCAATTATATTTGAGTTACGTGCGAATTGCAAAGGTTCACTTTCGGGAAAGCGGGTTACCCAAGGAACCCGTTTCCGCATTTTCCGCTTTCCCATTTACATTCAAACAAACTCAAACGTGCGCACAACGTTCGGAGATGGTTTACCCCATCTTAAAAAGCAAAGCCATAGCTCTGCCGCTCAAATGAATGTACTCGATGGCAGGGGCGGCCGATGAACCTTGCGGAAAATTCCGCAGGATCGTTACTTACACAACAGCGGGAGGGGCAAGCGATGCAGTCCTAAGATTGGAGAAAAGCTTCGAGCCATTGCGCTCCGTGGTTAACTTCAAAGAAGTAAAAAAAAATTGAAAAATTAACAGGTTTTTGATTTGGGGTGAAATTTCCAACTTTTCGGAAAAGTTCGGTAAAATCGGGGCTTTTCGATCTACGAGTTTTCATTTTCAAAAATGAAACAGAAAAATTTATCCGTGGAACGATACCTCGGATTGCGCTTAAAGTCAAAATAACCGCGGTTAATAACTGTCCGATTCTGATTTTTTGACGATGTTTTTTCATTTTTTTCAAAGGGATTTTTGTGACTTGTGCAGAAATCTAATTACCTTTGCTTTATTTTCGGGATCAAAAATTATATTTTGTAAAATGATAAAAGACGGAAAAGAAAAAAAAAATTATTCATAGGACAATAAACCGAACGTCCACATGTGTGCCACACGCAAATGGGAAATGGTCCTGAAGTAACTGATGTCGGAGGCACAAAAAAAAGAAAAAATTCCCTTTATGAGTTGAACTTAATTCTTTTGGCATTTATGTTGTATGAAATTCTGAATATCATGTTTCCGTCACATGTGCTTTATAGGAAATGCTTGATTTCGTGTGAGCTAAAACATAATATTAATAAATATCGGATCGACTAAAAAGTAATTTTTCCAATCAAATTATAATCGATTTTTTTTTAAAAAAAAAAAAAAAAAAGACTTTTCCCAATTTTTCAGTTAAAAAATGATAAACAGGATAAAATTTTCATTTACAATTTTCAAATAATCAACCCCGATAATTGACTTTTGTTTAATCCGTCGAAGGATGAACCTTTCATTTCTCGCATTAACTGCATTTTCCAATGCAGGAGGTTTTAAATGATGAAAATTTCAAAAAACGTGGCCGAAGATTGGAGCAGAAGATTTCGAGTTAAAAGAACAAATTCTGATGCCACGAAAAATACACCATCAGCGAGTTATTTTCACGGATCATTTACCACGTTTTATTCCTCGTTCGCTCGGAAACCGGGTTAATTAGGCTTTTTTTAACCTAACTTTTTAATTGGGAATCGATGTTTCACTTCCGGTTGCCACCCTCAGACCCGCCGCTCCAGCAGCAGACGGTCGAAGCGGAAACGCGCGCGAATGATAAAATGACGAATTTCAGGGCGCGATCCGCATTTAAAATTTTGATTTTTTTTTGCTGCACGCCTCCGCCGAGGGGAGCCATTTTAAGGGGCGGCAGCACACGACATAACGCGGGCTTGCACCGCGTGCGGCAATTAAGGTCTCCGCGAACCGCAGACTGAGGGGGGAGAGGGGGCCCGGGGTGGGGGAAAATTTCTGTCGTTCCAACAGCTGCCGCCGCACAACAACGGTTTTCTGCGCGAAGTTTTTTTTTTTTTTTTAAATCCCGGATGTTCGTAGCGCTGCCTCGGCCAGCGCTTTGCTGCGAGGCCTCAGGCACGCACGTTCATCGACAGCGGAGGGAAAACCTGTGAAAATGTCCACGTTCACATCCCACGCATTCGCCGGCAAAATAAAGGAATTTGACGGCGTGCTCACCCCCGTCAAAAAAAATTTAAGGGTGAGGGGTAAATCATTTCCAATGGCGGAACGCTTCGCGTGCCGCCCGCTGCCTAAGTCAACCTTTTTGTTAATCCGGATGCGGTGAAAAAGAATAAATTCGCACCGATTTTAATATTTTTTTTTTTTTTTTTTAATTCGAGGGCACGTAGAAAGCAGCGGGAATGGATTCGGAGACTCCGACGCGGAAATCAAACGGCAGGAAAAGATAAAGGGGCTCGCGTTTTGCCGGAGAGTGAAAAGGAAAGGGCTCGCCCGCAGCAGAAATGGCTTCCTAATGAGAACGGGTCACGAACATAATAATCACCTCCATAAATAAAAGTCTAAATTAGTATGGTTCACTGTGAATTTTCCATAGAGGAGATCACAATTGGGGCAAATGCAACAATCGGGATTAAAGCGAACAATATGCTGCGCGCCCCCCCCCCGCCGTGATTTCGGAATGAATGCTCCATCTGAATGAATATTTTTTATTTGTTTGGGGGGGGGGGGGGGGGG
>JAOWBB010007143.1:0-12106 GCA_028565995.1 Ricinus marginatus
TGAATTCGGATTTCCATTCTAATTTTTCATTCATTAATGATAGCAATAATGTGTTACAGTCTTTCTTATTCTCCGTTTCGCATTTTAACTTTTTTCCTGATGACCGTATGAATTGGTGAATAGGTTTATTCCGTTAATTTGATAATTATGTCGTGTAACATGTTGGAGAAAATGTTAAACGCATTGAGAGCAATTTACTGAACTGTCGGCCAGCACTTTTCCGACTCTCGTAACAGTCAGCAAGCTTACTTCTCGTTATGTGAAATAAGTAAACAAGTTTACTCCGTTTTCTAAATTTTATGAATATGTACCATAGAGCAAATACGTGAACGGAAGTAATGGAATGAAATCTTCCTAACCGCTATTCAGCAGTAAATGTCCTTCATAGTACCTGGGTACTTGTGATTTAATAATATTTCGCCCCACGTCCCTCCAATCGAGGCGAGTTGAGGTTTGGATAAGACAAGAGACCGCTTCACGGGATCGCCTTCTCGTTCTATTAGTTCACTGGTCCGTGGTATGTGATTGTAAATGCCAGACTTTGGAAGTCTGATTTTGCTTTGTTTCCGCAAGATGGCGTTCGTTTTATCGCCCTCCGCCAGTCTCATAGAAAGTTTAATTTCCGAATGAGAAGAACAGTTTTGTATAATTTTTTCTTTTGGTAAATTCTTAAGGCACGATTTACGAGAATCTTCTTGGATTCCCAGCTATGGGTCTCGTTATTCGACCTGCGGAAACCCTGACCGTTTGTTTAATAGTGATTTTGTTTTGCTTTGCATTGTAAATAGCAAACTGAAATTGTTCCGCATGCGCTGAAGAAGCATATCGAACTTGTACATGAAGCATAATATGAAAATGGACCTTGTTGAACGTCAACATAATGCGGAACGATAGGCCATAAGCAGTTACATATTTGAAATGAATCAATCAGAATATTTAATATTTATCTGTGATTTAATTGCATATGACACATTAAATTGTTTGCATTATTTTTTATTATGTTTTTTGAAAAGTTTGAAGGTGTAAAATGTTTATATAGCGACATGGAAATTGTTGGGAAATATCGAGAACTTTTTTTCGCGGCAGTTTTTTTTACGCTGCAACAGCTTATATACAAGTTGTGTGCAGCTAATGGCTGTACTCGCTTCGGCGGTACATATACTAAAATTGGAACGATACAGAGAAGATTAGCATGGCCCCTGCGCAAGGATGACACGCAAAATCGTGAAGCGTTCCACATTTTTTTTTCTCGGCGAGGTTTCGTCGCATTTTGCGTTGCGCAATATGTTTGCTTGTTTTGTGCGCTTCAGTCCTCATCACGTACGGGGAGGAGAAACTGCTCGAAATGGCGTTTCAGTTCGAACTCGCTTATTCTTTGAGGCGAATTGAAATGTTTTAATTTTTTAACTTTGTTGCTCGGAATCTGGAACTAATTTCGAATGGAATAAAATAAATTTTTATTTGCTTTTGACGAAGTAAAGGAGCAGCAGCAAGTGAACTTGCGCCGGCCCTGCTTAATTCAAATGGATATGATAATTTTGCTTGACAAGAGTAATCAATCTTTGAGAGTTGGAATATTGTTGTAAAAAGAAAAATCGGATTCCCTACCTCACATGTAATGGTTTGTCTCAGCGCGGATTTAACAATTTATGAGTACAAAGAAGCAGAAAATGCCTTCAGGTTCGCCTGTAAACTTGTTTCGAATTCAATTTTTTCTCTGCCGCGGCGAAGCAATTTCGGTTTCCTGCTGTCTAAGCCTGAATCTGTCGTTGTCCTAGATGCTGGTAACTGGGCGGACAAGTGAATCGAAAATCCGAAATTTAATTCCATTAGAAGGACTCTCTTCTGGCGTTGCATATTCGTAAGGTACTCGAATGAGTTTCGTTCATTTCGGGATTCGGTTTGTATTTGAGGCATCATTGGTGGGTCCATTTAATATTTTCAGACGCATCTTTTTTGCAGGTAGAACAAAATCTACCACCTCGACGCTTAAGGCATTTCCAGTACTGCATCCATCGGATATCTGATTTTGTATTTAGTTTTTAAAACGTTGCGTTCCACTTAAACGGCGTCAAAGAAATTGTTGAATTGCTATTTTTTTCGTTTCCAGTATGACAGCATATACGTTTCAGTAGTAAACCGATTCCGTTTTTCGCCTGGAAAAGGCTACTGCGAAATTTCCCTCGTAGATTACTGGACAGCAGTCACAAGGGATCAGTTAATCAATGACCGCACGTGTGTGCATATCTATGCGTATGCGTCGAATATGGATTTTTAGTCTTTTCGCGAAACTTTGGATTTTCTGATGTCGGAAAAATTACAGTTTATTATTCGGTCCAGCCAAATTCCAGTGGGACGCTCTATTTCGGTTCTCGTGTTCGAACGGAAAATGTTTTCCTTGAACTATGTCCCCCTCGAGGCCCGAACCTCGGTGTTCCGGGATGGAAGTGCAAAAAGAATTTAAATTGTTTTCTCTGCTCGAAGCAGCCGACGGAAATGCAGTTGAAAGGCTTCCTCCCGCGGGATTTACCATCTTGCTTTAGGAAACCCTTGCGTTAAATTAAGTTTTACAACACATAATAGTTTTCCTTCGCCTAATCTAAGAGTCAGTTTTTATTTTCCTTTTTTCGAGAATCTTCGGGGAGGCGGACGGCGCTGACGGGTCATTCTCATACGGGAAAAATATTCGATTCGAA
This sequence comes from Ricinus marginatus, assembly GCA_028565995.1. NCBI lineage: Eukaryota > Metazoa > Arthropoda > Insecta > Psocodea > Ricinidae > Ricinus > Ricinus marginatus. The sequence continues at coordinate 2,697 of JAOWBB010007143.1, forward strand.
TGCAAAACAGCAAAACAAGTCTGCGGTTTAACGGCCAGAAATACCGTTCGGGCCGGGTGATCTACCCACAAATCGGATCCCGGCAAAGCACCGCTCTGATTATTTTGACCGGGATTTCTCCCGATCTAAGTTCCCGTGGCGGTGCGATCGAGAACGGCGGAATCCGGAAACGGAATCCGAAGGTGTCCCACGAAAATCCTTAAATCCGCCTCCCTTATGGGAGGGTCCGTAAATTTCTTTATTTGAGATGGAATATTTTGCTAGGCGTTGCCCATGCCGAGATGGTGGGGTGAAGCTCAGTGTTCATGTGATGTAACAGGCCGAGTGTGCACGAGATTTGTCGAAAATTATTAGGAGAGTAGGAAACCTCGGGCGATGAATAGAAAAGTTGGCGTTGCAGTCTGCAAAAGTACCTCATTGGAGGAGCCTGCTGGCCGCGACGGGACGCTTCTTTCAAGCTATTTTCAAACAAAAAATGGTTTGAGTTATTGTGGTATTGCAGTTGTGCGCGTCGTCTGTTACGTTCGTCCTGTTGCTCGAACGCGTCGCTTTGCATTTTGTTTTCCGTTGCGGTTCCGGCTCTCAGATATTGGTCCGTTTCCCCTTCTCCCGCCGAAAAGATTGCCCCCCGAACTTGACGACGATGACGAAGAAGATGACAATGTTAATAATTCTGTATTTTCGTAAATTTTTCCGCATAAACGAAAAGAATTATCTTAATGACAAGGTGAGTCATTCAAACGCATAAGTCCTCGCGTGCTGAAGAATTATTCGTGGCTACTGCGTCGTAATTTTTTCCCCTTCGGTTCGGCGTGAGGGCATCCGGAGTTGGCGCGGAACCTCGAGAAATCTCGAATCCTCTCCTTAGCCCGTTCCTGTCTTTGCCTTCCGCTTTTCAAAATGGTCGAATCACGCGTTTATCGCGATTCGCCTCCTTTTGTTACCAAAATTGCCTTTCTTTACAACAACAAATGAATTCAAGCATTCCGGTTAATGCATATTCATCAATCAACCATTCATCCTGGAAGTAAACAAAAGGCTCCTTTTGTATACAAATATGGAAAATCGATATAATTAAAATGCACGATGCAATTCGGTTAAAGGACAAAGAGTAACTTTTCGGAATGTGCTCAATTCAAAAAAAAACAATGCCAATGAAATATCTATTCAGAAATTTTTAATACCTCTTTTGGCAAATAAAAATGAATTCATTTCTTTGTTCTCGTGATTAAATTATATCTAAAAGTAATGCTAAATGTCATTATCAATTGATTTTAAATCCGAATCTTTCTTTGCAGTTAAAAAATCTTGAACAAATAGAAGCTGAAGAAAAAAAAACAAAAATTATTATGTTTTATTAATTTTTAGGCCCTTTTCAAATTTTTTTTTTTATTTTCATTTATCAGTTTTGTCAAATAAGATTGGCATTATATTACTTTGCATATTTTTAAGTTTATGGATTGAAGGAAGTATAAAGGGAGAAGAGAGAAAAAGTTCATGATGTATCTGTCATATGTTTAAATTTGTTAGTACATGATATATAGTGTAAACGTTAAAAATTCAATCTAAATAATTCAAGCATTAATTTCCATATACAATTTATATTTACAAAAGTAACTGTTTTAAGCAAGAAGAGGAAATACATGGAAATATTTAGAACTTAAATAATCATAAACATTTTGATCTGTGTTATATATTTAATGCCATAAATACAATTTTTATATGCTTATAAAAACTTTATTTTTAAATTTGTAATAAACAAAGTAAACCCAAAATTAAGGTAATACAGTGTTTTTAAAGTAAAATTTTGCAGCACATTTTTCATTTAAGTCCAAGTTATTTTGTAATAGAGAATTATGTTTTTGTAGTTAACATAATTACATCTTTCGATCGAGGATGATGAGATTAACCTGAAGACAATTTCTTACTAAAGGACTATTTTAAATTTGCCATTATACCACTGAACATTTGTATTTATGCAATAAATGCCATGGAATATTTTAAATTAAACACATATCGGTTAATTTTGCTAGAAAAAAAATTCATACATGTCAAAAATAATGAGAATAATTCTTTTAGAGTGAAAATTTGAAATTATTTGCAGTCCTTAATACATCCACCTCAACCAATACATTAAATATGCATAAGATTAATTTCTGTAATTTTAGCAGCAAATTGTGTGTTTGTTATTAATAATAAAGCCTTGTACAAAATTCATTGCCGTAACTTTAATAAAATTTGCAATTGTTTTTCATGTAATGTCCATAATATTTCAGAGTTAGTTAATGTTATTCATATTTTGCTTTTATTCTTAAATTTTTTTGATAAATTTTCCAAAATTAAAATTTTTTTTTATTAATTAATCTCCTTTAATTTATTCCTTTATATAAATAAATTTAGATATCATTTTTTATTGCATGAACCTTCATGTTAATAATTGAAGTTAAATATTATATCATGAGGATGATATATCAATGCAGAAAAGATATATTCGCTTAAGTCTGTAATTGCATTGGGAAATATTTTACAATGCACAAATACTGATTTGCCAAGAACTATAAATTTTTTTCACATATTTTACACTATGATCTTGATGAGATCTTGATGATCTTGATGAACCGGGCTCTATCAAATCCCCCACAACAACAGAAATTGTCCATCCTATATGAAGTAGCATCTCGCTGCATGTGGCACTTCTTCTATAATGTTACGACCCCTAACGAAAGCAGGTAATTGCCCTACGGCTATTTGCACCTGCTTCGCTGCATCGCAAGGGACAGACACCATTCACACAGTTTGTTTACGTCTCTTGTCTGGCACGATTCAGAATCGTCTGCAGCCTTTGCGTATACAATATGGCACGACGACAGAATACAAGCAATAACTTCTTAAATATTACGTGATAAACCCATTCTGTGAAATCACCAGGCAATCCCACTGTTTTCTTGCTGCTATTGGCCAGTGGCAGGATAAATTTTCAAAATCGATATCCAATCGTTTGTTCATCTCATGGATGCACGTCAAATACCGGGGAATTCCTCATTGCTTTCATTTACACTGAAAATGTACCTGAGAAAGAAGTGACGAGGATAAAGTGCAACGGTTTTTCTGTTTCCATAAGGGGTGACCGCCCTAAGCATAATCAGGATGTCGAAAAAATAAAATTCTTGCATCTTGAAGAATAATTCGAATGCAAAATTTGGATTCTTTTGAGAGCGTAATTTCTGAAATTGCCCTTCTTAACGGTGAAAATTGCTTTCGATAACACGAAAAATGTTTTTATTAATCCCATTTTAAACGCCAATACAAATTGACATATCTCAGAATTATTCCTTCCTTTTTTAAGGTAAAAGAATTTAAAATATTCTCATGTGAAAAAGAACATTCAGCCTCCACGCAGTTCTCTTTATTCCAAGTTTTACTTTGCACTTGTGCAATGCAGAGGACGATTGATCGAAAGGAAGCATTCGTCGTGCAGTTTCCGCAGTTCAAGATTTATAGAAGAAAAAATGAAAATAGGAAATAAAACAATTTTATCTTTTGTTTTGTGCATTATAAACCGAGGAGTTAATAAGTTTTGAAGATTTTGAAACGAAATAAAAAATTAACTGTTCCGACGGGTCAAGAAATCAAGAGCAAAATGGTGATTTAGCTATTTCAAAAGTAAAAATTTATTTTACTTATTTATTTCCTCCTCTGAATCTTTTTGTTTTTTTCCCAAAGTGGCCCAAACACTTTTGGTATACGTTAAAATAAATTATGTCTCACTACATGAAATTATTGAAATTTTTTTTTTCATGGGCATCTCAGCTTAAAGTGATGAAAAATGCTGATTCTTTGTTTGGATAGAAAAGTGAAAAATTTCTTCATTAAAGCATATTTAATTGTTATAAAGCCAAATATTGCAGCATTCGTTGGCATTACTTGCATAATACAAGTTTTATTATCAGTTTTTAAATTAATGTAATAAAAAAATTTAGTGTTAGCAATAATCGTAATTAAAAATCACTAAATTTCTACCTAAAAATATGGCTGGCAGTGGCCGACGGAAGTGTATTAGAAAATTTTTTTTTATCTTTACAATGACTTTTTAATTTTTATTGATGAATGTTCTTCAGATGAAATGTTAAATTTAGTTCTTGTATTTTTTTTGTTAAACTTTATATAAATTTTATAATAAAATGCGTTTAGCATTGTGCAGGTTACATATAAATTTATCCACATAAAAGTTCCCCCTAATCAATGTTACAGAAAAAAAATTGATGCTAAAAACAGTCCCTTGTAATTTGATTTCTATAAATTTCTCATTTTTACACGTGTTCTTTTGTTTTGGTGTTGTTTCATAAAAAAATGAAAGCCAGGTATTGTTCCCTTTGCACAATAGCAGATGTTATTTTTTTTGTTGAAACACTCTGTATATATGTACCTAAATCGTCAGTTGTACCTCGCAAAGGGTTGCATTCCTCAAATCTTTTATTACAATCCTTTTGCAGGTAATGCATTCGAATTTAGGCTTTTTGTCAGTGAATGTTAGACGAATTAACATAAAGAAAGAGGATAGGAACCCTTTGTTCCTGATGGACCTGTGCAACTGATTGACCTAAACTAAAACATAGATATTTTCTGTAAATGTAATAAAATTTTCTCTACTTATGTCGAATCTGTGTTTAAGAATAATTTTAAAATAATTTATTTTTTAAATTAATTACATATATTTATATATCTTTAGATCACAGATGATAGTTTTTATTTCTGATCTTCATGTAGAATGAGTAACAAACTTTATGAATAAATAATAGGCATTCTTCTACAGGCTTGTCATCTCAATTTTCATTAGTAATTCTTAAAATTTATGATAGATTGCTAATTCTTTTCCTTATAAATATGTTAAATTTTGTTTAAACAGTCTGCTTACTAAAGTAAATTTCAGCTGTAACAGAAAGCTCCATAAAAGTTTATCGTTGCCTTAATACACCTTTTAATTTCCCAGATTATTTACCTAAAAGCTGCAACCATTTCCTTGCAGTTCTAAATGTTTGCTCTTGAACTTTATACCATTCAATTTTTACTGATTCATTTTCTTTTTCCAGTGCCTCAATATCATTTAAATCTTTTACAGTAACTTCAAAAATTTAATATAAATTTTCACAGTTTCATTTTCTACCTTCAACTTCTGAGAAAATTTTTACAATAGTATTGCATCTTTGTTAAATTTCATTCCTCTTTTATATCATTTCAGCTTTTCATCATTTTTACATGTCGGGAGTTGCCTCATTAATTTTTCTAAGAAGTTTTTTTATTATTATAATTTTTCGCTAATTTTCTTACTACTGGAACTTATTAAGAAACAGAATTTTCCGTGAAAAAGTCATTTTTAAATAATACGTTTTGAAGTTTCTTTTCGCTTTTATTCCTTTTATTCCCCATTCTTGAAATATGTTCATTAGCATTAAGATATAAATTCGAAAAAATTAAAATTGTTATATTTATTTATGCATACACATTTAATAACTAAAATTGTTACATTGTAAAATATGTTTATTACGTTTTTTCATTGTCAAGTTGTGAAATAAGAAAAATTATTTTCAAAATTTAAACTTTTCTATATTGGCTATTATAATTAGCTTTTTGGAATTATATCTATGGGAAATTAGAACGAGACTGAAAGTTTCCAAGTGTTTTTCAAAAATTCTACGCACGCATTTATTTAAATATACTAAACCTTTTTTTCATCTTTTTGCAGGTATCCGCGGCGATCCTTAGTGTCATCTGTCAACCTGTGTTTAGAACAAACGAATCAGATTTGAATTTGTTATTTAAAATAACTACGCCCTTTCGCTTAAACTCTTTATCATTTTTCATGTGCTTCTAAGGTAAGATGGAGAACGAAATATTTCTCGTTTTTCTTTAATCTGTTAATGGAAATTGAAACAAATCGTTCAATTTGGAGATGTTCAAGAATAACTGACAAATTTTATTTTATTTTTTTGTCAAAATCTTTTTAAACTTAAAAGATTTCTTTGTAGCGATTTTTTTTACTGTGTTTTTTTACTACTTAATAGAATATTTAACTATTAGAAAAGGAATCACTTTTTTATAACTTTATTTTACATGTATAAATATATTTTCTTTTAAAAATAAAACTTTGTATGCATGAATTTCAATTAATTATTTTAAAAAAATGTTGGATTAGATATTTATTCTATTTTTATAAAATAAAAATAATGAAATTTACTTTGCTATCAAAAGTCTATAAATATCTTTAAAAAATTTGGCTTATGTTCTAAAGGAATTGATCCATTGGAATCATTCATAACTTTTGTTCTTAAGTTAAATACATAATCAATTTTGTTATGAATATATTTTAAACCAATAAAAATAATGATTATTTCTTTGATTTTGTCAACTTTCAATTTAACTTTAAATTTATTTCTCTGTAAATGATGTTTCATGCTTTGCCGTTAATTTTTTGATAAATATATTTTACATGTGAAGTAAAAAATTCAGTAAAAAATAAATTTTTTTCAGGTTATTTTTTTCAGCTTTTGAACATAATTTTTAATGCTAATATCTGTGCTAAATATGTAATACAATATGCTTGATGGTCTATTATAACGAGAAAGTATTTCATAATGAAATATGACTTTTTTCATAATGACACTAATAATGATAAATACAAATTTGTATATATCTCTTTTGTAAAAGGCTTTTTCCAAAAAATTATAAACAAAGAATCTTTTATGCATTTTGCATTAATAAGACTAAATTTTTTTTTATTTTACAGCTTGTTGTTAAAAAAACAAAAAATATTTTGCTAGATTCCAATACATATAAAAGCTCATTTCATCTACAATTTTTTTCAATCACAGTTATTTTTTATATATTTTTGTTTAATTCAGATAACTCTTAATAACCGGTAAATTTCATAGTTGTTTCTAAAAATGTACTAACGGTATATAATTATAATTTTAACCTAAATAATGTTTTCATATGTAAGATGATCATAGTATTGTAACAATGTCTCTATTGTTTTGTTTGTAATATTTTTTTTAGCGGAAGTATAGAATATGTTATATAGTATAAATGTTTATTCACATTTTATGTTATACATTTTGAAAACCAAGCACATTTTCTATGTAATTAAATATAAAATTAAGGATGAAGTTGATAATGTGGAGATCCTCTGCTTATTCTCTTTTATCAAGAATATAATAATTATAAATATCAGAATGATGTCATAAATGTTTTATATATTGTTTGAAGTGATGAATTTTACATAATACGTGAAAATTTGTTTTTCAATAAATGATAAATATATTTTTTATTTTGATAATGGGATTGATTTAACATTTTAGCTAGTAAGTGTATGATAATTCTTTTTCCATTCTGTATTTTCTGCATCTCAATGTATTTCATTTAACTATGCAAATAATTTTTATTTTAATGTTTGTAATCATAAATTCCTGGTCTTATACAGTTAGGAGATTTAAAATTCACGTTTACATGATGTTTTTTGATTCAAAGCAAAAAAACCTCTGTTAAAATGAAATTAAATAGTATTATTATTCTATTTTGTTTAAAGTATTGTTTTATCATAATTTTTTTTGAGTTTCATTTATTGGTTTAAATTTAAAAAGATACTTTTGTAAAACGTGCACTTCTTTTACTATTAGCCCATTCAAATTCAAAACATGTGTTATAACTATCTTCTTTTAACTGTTTTGAAAATCAATTTTGTATAATTCTTCTTTGTGGCACTTGGGAAATTTATCTTATAAATTTTTTAAAATCATTTTTCTCTTTTTATACGATAATTAATATTAAAAATTAATTTAATTATCTAGACTACTTCTTGAAATTAAATGGCAGCTGTCTAAACAGCGTAAAATAAACTGCACCATGGCTCATATTGCTCCAGTCAATGAATTTTTCGATTGAATGCTCAGACAATCTAGTATAACTTTATAAACTCCAAGCTGCATATTTAACATATAAGCAATTTGAAATAAGGAAAGTAATTCTATCTTTAAAGTAAATAAGTTTACTTTAGTATCATTATTAATGAGCCTTTTAGACAATATGATGATTATTATGAAATTAGTAGATCGAAAAATTAATTGCGGTAACAATAATCTAGATAAATTGTTATTAAACAATTCGATCTTTTTAATTTATCCAAAAAAAGTTGACATTTTAATTTCATTTAAAAAATAAAAATTTAAGAATCTACGATTTTTGTGCCAGAATGATTTATGTTTCTTCAGTTAATCCAAGTATCTACTACACCAAACTATTGCTGCAAGAAATATGAGTTTCTTCGTTTTAATAATAAATAAGAAATGTATGAAAATTTCTGTCGGAGTATTAATTGCATGGTTATATTACTATGGTCCATTTCGGATTATCTTTCTCCGTAAACATAACAAGATTCCCTTATTTGAATTTTTGAGATTTCTCAGCAAAATATTGGTAGAAATATATTTTACATAATTTTTTTTTCACCATGAAGTTTTTTTTTCAAAAAAAAAAATAATGGGAAGAAACATTCGGAGAAAACATGGATGCTGGAACGGAACATTCCAGTCAAATGGCAACAATTTATTTCTGACAGCTATTAGGCATCGTGAAGATTTTTAATAAAAAACAACCCTTGGTTTTTGCTAATTTTAACAATTTCTTCCTTCAGTTTGTTCAACAGGATTGGCTGCATTGAATGCTTTGTCCTTGGGAAGAGATTGAAATAGTGAACTCCCTACGTCAGTTACAAGATGGATAATAAACTATTTCCGGAAGGAAATTGAACTTTGTGAATTGAAATTGTACCCAATTTTTATCTTACAAAGATGGTGTTGGATACCTTAAGAGGACTGTGCCTTCAAAAGGATTCCTTTGCGCGTTGCTGAACAAGCAAACCACAAGCCCTCGATGTACGAGGAAGTTACATGAAGTGTCTGTACGCGAAAATTATTTTACTGCACAGCTACAGCCTGATATCATTCGCTAACATGTTTTAAATATATAAAAAATCTTAGGCTTACATAGTACAATATGAAATATTCATATTTGTCCGAATTATTTTTTTCATCTTGCAATTAATTGAAGAAATTTAGATGTTCTAAATATTACTCATAAGAAAATTACAGTATAGATGTAAGATATTGTCATATTTAAATATTCCAAAAAGTTTTAACTTATACGCATATAAAAAAATTGTTATAGCTATTTTTATAGAGGTAGATCATAAATTATTTTGTTAACATTTGGAGAGTTATTATAACGTCGCAGTCATTGAACTAAATATATATTTTTTTCGGGAATAATTCAAAGTGAAAAAATATTATTTACATTTGATCGAGCGAAAATTTTAAAAAATTTTGTAAAAATTAATAATAATAATAATAATAATAATA